>NJDC01001921.1:345457-378673 GCA_002245475.1 Calephelis virginiensis | reverse complement strand
ACTTTACAGTGTGGATAAATATAGGATTTGTGTAAATTTAATATGAAAGAAGGATTTCATAAATTATGATTTTAATAGTACGCTTTTCAATGGTTGAGTAATGTTTTTTTCATAAAATTATGACATTATGTAAACGTAAATTAAGTAATATCTTAATTACAATTTTATCATACGTCTCTGATTTCTCTGAATCTGAAATTTTACTGAAAATGCAAATCACCGTCAAGTTGGGCTAAATTTTAGGTATTAAACGGATTTTGATAAAATATGGCTAACAAATTTGTATGTAAAAAATTAAAAACATCAAAAATATCCCAAAAAATAATAGAAATGTTTTATACGTCTCCGAACCACAAACACATTTGTTTTGGAATTCTTATCTAATTTGTTGCACGTTTTTATGTTTCTTTAAACATCATAAAATACTGAACCAATTTTAATAATGTTAGTGTCTCTAAAATATAAAACTTTTATAAAATTGTTTAAAAAAAGCTTGAAATTTGAGCAAATATTAAACATTTAAAAGCTTAATGTCTGCACTTGTCAATCTTTGGCCACCTACTATCAATAAATAAACAAATCTTTCATCTTACTACTTAAGTTTAAATCTAGGTATATCCCGTTTCTATTTAAGTTGTTGATGATAAACTATTGTTATATATTATTATTTCTCTTTGAGCATGTAACCTGATCAGGCCGATTTCTAATAATTGTAGTACAATAATTGTGAGCAAGCGTCTCGCATTTCCGGTTCCACCACAAAGCTAGTCGTACTATGATTTGCTAGACTGGAAACCTGAAGTATATATTATTTAGCTTATTAAACCTGCAAGTGGACATAACACTGATATTATGTAATATGTACAATTTTACAACTATAGGTTCTTCCTTTTTCATGATATTGAAAGGTAAGCAAGCAGACGGATTACCTGATGGTAAGAAATTCAGGCCGCCTAGAAACACCAAAGGTGGTAGTGGTTCGTTGCCAACAGAACAGAAAGACAGAAAGGTAGAAGGAGGGAAAAGTGAAAACTCGTATTACTCAAATTAATAAAAAATGGGTGTCGTGTATTGGGATTGAAAGATACATCAAAGATTGGATATACCGTTTTACCTATTCCTGCAGCCATAACGCAAGCGTATCGGAAGGTAAGGTAGCCGGTAAACTTACTTTTGCTCGAGGCCTCATATCTCGCCTTCAGGTTGGCAACGCACCACTTCCACTTTTGGTGTTTCTAGGCGGCGTGAATTTCTTAAAATCAGGAAATCCGTCTGCTTGTTTGCTTTCCAATATCATAAAAAAACGGTTTTATAAACTTGTATCTAGGGATTCAGATATTTATTACCTTATTGAACTAAAAATCACTTATTTCATTGATTAAAAGCTAAAAGCACACGTCTCGCGTTGCCACTCTCAAAGGTAATTTCAAATTCATAAATTGTTGAACCACCGAAAATTCAGCTTTGATCTATCTAAACAAGCAATCAAAAGTAATTGGTAGGCAATTGATTGATAGACTTAGTTAGAAGTAAATATATTTTACCAATTAATAAGTCGGAGTAGTAAATTCAAGGGAAGAAAAACTAGATAAGATTTTGATCCCTAGTCTTATAAAGATTTTACATTTTATTAAACACATAATAGAGACGAAAAACGATAGAACACAAACAATGAATATAATACAAACGGCGAACTTATCCCTAACAAGAGATACATTACAGCTAACCTACGATAGAAAAAAAAAACAATGATAAGTTATAAGCAGAAATTGTACAAACGAAAGATCTAATAAAACTTTATAAAAAAAAACTTGAGATAAAATACAAACTAATAAGTATATGTATATCAGGACAGCCGTAACTTTGTTCACTGATAACATAAAAAAATAGTTTAGAGGATAGTCAAAAGATTCGGACCAACACCGGGTAATAAAAGTACATGTAGCATACGTTCGCCAATAACAAGATCTAACCAACAAAGAATTAATAAAGTGGTCATATGCGAGTCGGAGTTACCTTAAAGGGTTCCGTAGTAGCATAAATTAGAGATTACACTTACTTTAGAAGTTAGACGGGGTAAGACATGTTTTCTATTTTTTTCATTGTCTATATTCTAAAACCTGTCATTTTTACGGTGTCCGTAGAAACATTGCACGTGTAGGTCTGATAAAAATAATGTCACTGTCACAGTTGAAGTGCCCCTCTTAATAATTTTCTTTTATTTTGGTACAAGACACCTTAAATCACTTAACAGAATTTTATATCTATCTACCAACTTTAAAGTTCGGCAGAAGCTTGTGAAGTGATCCGACGCGGACGTCCATTTCAAACCCATAAGCGTTCCTTTATTGAGCTATGGAATCCTAATAATATCCCACATTGCAAAGCATATCGAAGTAAGGCTTTATAAGTTAATATTTATTTTCCGGTTGAAGCATGCCATTTGATAAGTCAGATTTAGTAATATATAGTGGTAAGGAACGGTCGGGCGCGTGCGTCTCGCGTGTGCCCTATCGTCACTATCGAAGCCCGCTACCGAGCTCACGCGAGCCCGGACTTGAAATATTACACGGAGGTTTTGTAATTAACACTAAACCACGTTTATATCTACAGCAATAAGTATAATTCATTTCCAATGGCTTTGAAATATTAAACTGGTAATCCTATAATGGGATACAGATACTATCATATTTTTAACCTCCATGAACTTTGTTACTTTACCCCGTATTATTATTAGGTATATTGTTTTTGTAATTGTGTTAGAGAAAAGGCGTGTTTCGCTGGTTCGGTTATATGGATAGACTGACAGATGAAATAATGACAAAGCAGATATACTTCGTCAATACGTTTCGTTTCGGTCGTGGCTAGTACTATATATAATCTCCGATACCGAAATTAAAGGACCTAAAACTACATGTTGATTTTAACCCCAAAGTAAGCAAATTATATGCTTGTGTTACGGGTACTAGTTAACGGTTCTAACACATAGAAACAGAAAAAAAATTATTAACACCCAGACCAGAAAATGCAGTCATGTTCATCACACAAATATCTGCTCCCGTCGGGTATCGAACCTAAGTCTCGCCGTTACTCGGTGGAGTTAGGCGTGTACGCTACCCACTAGACCAACGAGGCGGTCTCATCTAATAAAAATATTTTTCACGTGTATAAAAATCTATTTGCAAAAGCATTCGTCCACTAGTTTTTATCAAATACAAACAGCTTTTTTCCAAATGTGAGTTAAAGGTAGACTTGATGAAGAGTATATACCCCAGGGAAGCCACTTTCAACGCAGAGCATTTCGAAATCTAGCATACGTACTGTTGGAAGAACCATGACACGAGCTCGCATACATATACATATTAGTGATGTAACGAATATTCGCATTCGTGGATATTCGCATTTTTTGACATATTCGCATTCGTTTTCGCAAATTTCTGCGAATGTTTTGTGAATATGAAAATCAGAAAAGAAACAGGTTGAAGATAATAGTAGGTTGATAAAACCAAATCCGTTTATTTTTTATGTTTCTAACACAAGAAAAACTAAATTAATCTCGTATTAAATCACATTATATTTATAAGTTTAAAAATAACATTCGTTACACCACTAATACATACACACATGCGAATAACATAACCATCCTTTTTGCAAACGTATTGAAGTAAAAAGCCATATGGACTATACTAAAACCAAGTGTAAGTGAATGTTGTCTTAATATATTTGTATTACACAATTTCGTTGAATATAAAGAGAAGCCAAGCTATTATTTCTTGTCATAGAAAGAATTTCGGTGGAAAAATACACAGTGGTTTGATAGTTGTAAAACTTTCCGAAGATAGGGGAGCTGAAAGAAGTTTCTGGAACGTGACGCGACTAGTTAGTCGATTCACGAACACACGACTTGCTCAAAGATAAATTCTGCGACAAAAGTATCCACTGAAACGTATCATACGATTAAGAGTTGGGTAACTGTTACTCTCGTATCAGGTACCTATTGCTAGATTCGTTCCATCGTTTTATGTTTGGTTTTTAATCGGTTTAAATCGGTTGGTTAGTTTAAAGAATGCTCAACTCTTTCTCTTTGTTAGGGTTGTCAACTTTTTACCAGGAAACAGAGTGTAGTATTAGGTCTGAACGAAAAATAAATACTGTTTTTAAAAATACTGTCTTAATTTTATTGTTTAACGGGCACTTGTCCAATTCCGGGCGACGTTATTTTTATTACAAAACTGACAATATACATTTGCAATTTTTTTTTATACCTGGTGACCAAACCCAAGACCTCAAGAGGTTAAGTCCGATGACGGACGTCTAGACCACAGATGCTATACATAAATTTAAGGGCCATAACATATAACCGCGTTGCGGCGCTGCACCGCTAAAATCGCAGGGAAAATGGAAAAAAAAACTATGTTTTAATCAATGCAAACTGTTAATTTTGTTAATTGTTAATCTCTAAAGATACGAAGTTTGCCTGGTTGTCTAGTTATTTATAGAAATAAACGGCAAACATTACCCCCTTTCTTCAACCGTCAAGCTAGTAAAATCGCGTCATCAACAAAATAACCTACTTTCCAACCGTCATAGGGTATTATTTGTTGTTGAACTTTCGATCGCTCTCAGACCTTAAGCATCACTTTACCCAATCTTCCATTACTCTACGCCAGCGAGGCTATATCTCTACCTGTCATTAAGCTATTTACACTCACAGTGCCACATTACACAGCCTTACTGCGTAGTTAAATAGGTATAGAGGTTTATGTTTAAGTTGTCAGCCAAAAATTATCTCAAAACTAAAAAAAAAATATGTTACACATTTAATTTACTATTATTGGTCGCCCCTAATCTTAAAGTATGACAATGAAACTCTCTGCCTACCCCGTATGGGACTTGGCGTAAAGTTATGTATACATATCTTTACGTCAAGTCCTTTACACACCAATAACCACACCACCACAAGAAGAAGGTCATAGTATGTTTTTTTATTTGTTAGACTGCGAAGAAACTAGGGAAAACAACTTTGAATTTTTCTTATGCAAACCGAACGGTTGGAATGAAGTTCGCCGGAACAGCTAGTTTCAAATATACAAAATAATTATTTGCTTAAGCTATGAATGTTAGTCAATGATACTATTACATAGACATATTTAAATACATACAAGTATAAAAACACCAAGTCTCTGCAAAACAGACTTCTAAACGTTCATATCACAAATGCCTGCAAAATTGGGAATCGAACCCGAGCCTCACAATTAGTTGGTGTACGCTAGCCCCTTAACCCACGAGAGTATAAAAAGTTTTTAGAAATAAAAAATAATTTTCATTATTTTGTTTCAGGTATGCTCAAATTCAATGTGACAACTAAGATTAAGTAAAGTATCTTGTACTAAGTACGTATTAAAGATTTTTTTTTTATGGAAGAAGAAGCAAACGAGGGGCGGAGAGCGAAGGTCATGGAAAATGACATTCGCTGTTCACCAGCGGCCAACGGACCAGTCTCACAGTTGCGTTGCTGTCCTTTTAGAAATTAGTAATTTCTTTTTTTAAATTTTCAAGTAATGTTTTGGAAACACTGCTGCCTGTAATTGATTCCACAACCAATTAAATGAAATGAAAACTGTTTATTTGTGGTATACTTGTGTTAAAAGTTGTTACAAATATTGTATTATACCAATGTATTCCAGCACATTGTGGTTTGATTTTTTTTTAATACTCAACGTTATAATTATTTATATTTTGTATAACTTTAAAAATTTAATTAATTTAAAAATAACTTAAAAATTTAATGAAACGCTAGCCGAGCGCAACAGTGAGATAAGAGAGAAAAGGGGTTTGAAACAAACAGTTGGTGTAAGTTTTATCATTTGGAAAGAATGATAGATGAAAAAATGACACAATAGAAACATAACGAGAAGGTGGAGAGATGTACCTGGGAAGATCTAGATTAACTATCCACGACGAAATATCGCTGTGCTATTATCCAAGGGTGATGCCAATAGCCTCTGAAACCGGCGTGATTGTATGAAACGGGTAATGGAGGTGGAGGAAGCTGGACAGGTTTTATAAATCGTGACAGATGGCATTAGATACTCTCTGCCTAAAAAGTAAGGAACCACCGCCGCCACAATGTCAGTGTTTGCCGCTGTCGTGTTCCGATTCGGAGGGTAAGGTAGCCGGTAAACTTATTTTTGCTCGAGGCCGAACATCCCATATTACATACATTACCACCTTTGGTGTCTCTGGGCGACATGAATTCCTTACCATCAGAAAACCGTCTGCTTGTTTGCTTTCCAATATCATAAAAAAAATATTATTTCACTGAACTCCGAAAATCCTGGTTTGAAATTAAAACCGGTATTTTGAAGACCTATATTTGTCCGGTATCCCGGCATCTTCGGTATCCGGAATCCCGGTTTGCGACCCCTACTTACCATCAGGAAATCCGTCTGCTTGTTTGCCTGCCAATGTCATAAAAAAATTTAAAGAAAACTTGTATGTACGTATATGGTTTTAGATTTTTCTGCCTTCACTAATGCAGTATAATTGCAGTGTTTAATTATTTTAATCGAAGTTACCCAACAAAATCTTACGCTCTTGACGAATGTTTATCTTGAGCAAGATTTATAAGACGATGACAGACGAAGTCATTAGAAGTGATTAATAGGTTGTGATGACATCGTACTTGAAGGTATCTAATGATGACGCTCCTCATACTTAGGTAATAAGACTGTGCTAACTTTACTAGGAAACTTATATGTATATTTTTCCCCGTGTTGGTCCGGGCTTCTTTGCAGAATAGACCATCTGCCTTCCTGCCAGGCAACTTGTAAAAGGCGAGCACAGGCTTACCGTCACTAACACCTAGTCAGATGTCACGACATCTGACTAGGTGGCAGAGTTTCGCAGCGACTCATCGGGACTGGTATCACCGCCTTACTTATTCCTGCCGCCATAACGTCATTACGTGTTCCGGTTCGGATGGTAAGGAAGCCGGTAATCTTACTTTTGCTCGGGCCCTAACATCCTGACCTCAGGTTGGCAACGCACCATTACCACCTTTGATGTCTCTAGGCGACGTGAATTTGTTACCATCAGGAAATCCGTCTGCTTAACGCCTTCCAATATCATAAAAGGAAATGCGAAGTAGCATGATATTAAAGTTTAACCAATTATAATTAGTATTTGTTTAGAATTTAGATAGACTATTCTTGCCTACATGCCAATGTTTTTTAATCATCACGCTTTGGTAACCTTCAAGGAAAGAGTTTTCTATCTAAATAAATAAATCATTTACATACACAAAAATGAAGTATTATCCTCAATTTCCCTGTAAATCCAGCATCAGATCAAGACTTGTTTGCTATGTGACCACTTCAGAAGTACACTCTAATAAACAAAAAAGAATGTTTAAAATCGCTACAGATATGAAGGAGAAATTTATTAACACACATTTAAAAATATAGAAGACATAACCTCATTGTGCAAAGTCGGTTCAAAAAACAAGCTCTCAATGTATGTTGATCCGTTGAAAATACTAATAAGTTTGACAAATTTTAAAAGAATGTACAAGTTACACATGGGTAATATATTTTATTTATGTTTGATGTTTCTCTATTTGTTTCTATAAATTTGAAATAGCAATAGCTGGTTTTGTACAGCAAAAATAATTGAAACGTACATTATCATAGAGAAACCGCCGCTGGAAGCCTACCTATCTACCCCAGCATCATGATTGATGACGCGTCGCTAACCCTGACGTGGGTGTCGGGTAACGTAATTACGCTCGCGTAAAATGTATTGACGCGATGACGCGAGACTGATGAGACGGGAAGCCATCTCGCTAACCGGTTCCCGATCGTTAGGACGATTCATTTGCCAAAATACATTAGGCATTGTGACTTGGTGTTTTTTCGTTTTCTTGAAGAAAGTAATCTTGAAATTCATGTGTTCTCTGACTTTGCTAAGTTCCTAGTCTAAACTAAAAACATCTTCATGCCCATATCCTCCAAGAGATAAACAGAGGCACAACCAGGGCACCCACGACTAGCCGAAAACACTAAGTCACCTATCGTCAACCGGGCACATATCCAATCCCAAACAACATTTTTTTTAATTAGAAAATTGAAAAAAAAACCCAATTTTGTTTTTGTTGCCCGACCCTGGATTCAAACCCGGGACCTGATGCAGTCAAGTCCAACAAATGAAGCGCCTAGACCACAGAGGCGACTAAACCTAAACTAACTAGGTGTATTGTTAAAATGTCTGTGAATTGGTTCGCTTAGTTTGGGCTCTATATCTTTTTTTTATGTCAAAAGACAGCGAACATTCCCCTCCCCTGATGGCAAGAGGTAACCGCAGCCTAACGACACCGTAGATGTAGGTGTATTGCTATTCTATGGCCGCGGTGTTAGGCCAATTGTGCAAGTCTACCGGCTACCGTACACTTCGGACCGGAACATGACATTATAATTATGGTGGCAGGAATAGGTAAGGCAGTGGATCTCTACCCGAGCGAGTTGCTGCGCAGCACTCCACTACAGGTGGTCTTATTAGTGAGTAATTATATTTTAACCAGTCATCGCGTTTTACGAGCTATCAGGCAGGACGATAGATGATCTATTTTATATAGAGAACCAGTACCTTTTTTGTTACCTCGAACAACACCTTTGTGGAATCAGTTACCGAGGGCGGTATTCCCAAACAATTATGACTCAGGGACCTTCAAGAAAACAGCGTACTCCTTCCCTAAAGGTCGACAACGCCTGATGATAATCTGTGATACACCTGATGTTGTGGATGTCCGTGGGCGGCGGTGATCACTTTCCATCAGGTGACACACTAGCTCGTTTGCCTCCTCTTGTATAAAAAAGGACCAACATGAGAGAGTTTTTGTTTCATAGACCACTATCAAAATTTTGCTTAAATCGGTGGACCCCTGCATGGCCGAAGCTAGGGGGGGGAGCATTGTGGGGCAATGCCCTCTCTTACTACCTTCTCCCGTGGACTCCTAAGCGTTCGCCTGGACCACTTTGTAACTGTGTAGACTCTTACGGAGCTTTACTTTATATGAATAATTCTAACGAAGCAACATGTTTGATGGCGCGCCGCTGACTTTAATGCCGGGGAACTTAATTACGCTTGCGTTAAATATCTTGACGCGCTAACTCCTAAACTTTTGATACATTAAATCTCGCTAACTGGTTATTATTATAATATTAGAATGTTTCATTACTAAAGTGATTTGAGTGTAATGACTTGGTCTTTTTATTATTTAAAGGGTTTTGTTAATAGAAAACTTTACACCGCAAATTTCGTTACAAACAATGTTTCTGTTAATTTTCTGAATTTATTTCTTTTCAAAAAGTCATGACTATTAGTAGTCGCCCATTGATCGAAATTCGACCATAATAAATTTTATATGTTGTTGATAAGAACGGCATCTTCATTTTTCAAGACCAACTACTTTGTTTCCTGAATAGTTAGTGCGCCATCTGTGATCTTTTATCGTTATCATCAGTATATTTGTTTGTGTGTGGCAAATGCATGGTAGCGTGAGTATGTTTTATTTATTGATTTAATATACTTTATAAGCATTATTATTAAAAAATATTAGCGTCTGCACTTCTCCTACACATAAACTATAAGTGTGCCAAATTTAATACACCTCCGTTCGCGCCATTTTCCTAAAAAGGGGTCCAAAGTTTTGGCATCACGTATTAATATGTAGATTCTGCTACTTTTTTATGAATATATATTATAGTATTTCTTGATTCTTTGCTTGCGTTTTGGCAATTGTCGCGACAAATACAAAATAAAATAAACACGGCCACATTTGAAGACGGAAGTTTTACTATTCTTACAGCCATAATATTGGTATAGCGAGATTCTGTTAAGCTTTCTTCAACTTCACCATCAACCATTTTTATTGATACTTGACATGGAGATGAATGAAAAAGCGAAGGGTGATACGTTGATTTTCTGTTACCTGTTTGATAAAACGTGGGTGAAGCCGCAAGCAAGCTAACATCTTATATAATTAGCTGTAATCTAATATTTCACAATACAAGCTTTAACATGATGCTAGAATATCTGGAAATACTTTGAGGATATAATTAGATTGTTCGATAAAACGCTGCTGATTGATTGGTTTCCTGGAACAGAGAGTTCTATGTTACAGGGAACAGATCAATCAGCTTATTGGGAACGTTAATGAACACGACATGAAACACTGAAACATAAATTAAACACTTGAGAAGATTTCAAAAATAAAATATTAAAAATGTGTGTATATTTTTAGTAACACTATCTATTTAAAAAAAATCGCATCAAAATTCGTTGTGTAGTTTTAAAGATTTAAGCATACAAAGGGACAGAAGAAGCGACTTTGCTTTATACTATGTAGTGATTACTAATATTTGTGGTGTAACTTTACCATAGATTGGACTCGAAGCTCGAAGAAGGGCGTAAGCTCCTTTTTGTGCCGATATCTCCAATGGTTCCTATGCTGAAACTAAAAAAAATACACTTGGCCAAAGCAGCACTCAACGGCTCGTTAAAAAGTATCTTCACGGCCATATCCCCGAAGAGGTTGGCAGAGGCAAAACCAGGGCACCCACTGTGATATAGGTAGCAAGCCTACCGCCAACCACACATCCAATCCCGAGCAACTTTTTTTTATTTGAAAATTGGAAAAACTACACTTTTCTTCTGTTGCCTGACCCGAGATTCGAACCCGGGACCTCATGAAGTCAAGTCCAACACCTGGACCGCTAGACCACAGAGGCTCGTTACAAACAAATATATCTAGGGTTAAATAACACTAACTAAATTACCTTAGTCCAATGCAAGCAAGATTGTGGTTTGTTTTAAGTCGATACCTATACCCATTATTTAAGCCAGGACTAAACCCGAGATTCACGGATGATCTGTGATATTAGCTATTTATCCTTCGACCAGGCAGCTTTTTTTTATGATAATGGAAGGCAAACAAGCATACGGATTTCCTGATAGTAAGAAATTCATGCCATCTACAGACACTAATGGTGGGAACGGTGCCTTGCCAACTTCCGAACCGGAATACGTCAATTATGGAATACGACAAGCATTGGACGTTTTGGTGACAGGAATACGTAAGGCGGTGGTACCGATCCGAGTGAGTCGCTGAGAAACTCTACCACCTAGTAAGATGTCATGGTGTTAGTGGCGGTAAGCCTACGCTCGCCTTTTACGAGCTGCGTGGCAGGAAGGCAGATGGTCTATTCTGCTAAGGAGCCCGGACCAACACGGGGAAAAGCTGCGAAACTTATGATATTCGATTTCATGAAATCACTTTTATCAAAAACTCACTTTTATTTTGTCGACTCGACACTACCGATATTCGTTAATTCGCTAATACAACACTTTCTCCAATTGAGCACGTTTCTTCCTTGACACTTTCCTATCTTGCTGTTTTGATACAGTCGGACAGAAAATATTACAACTAAGTCTTCTAATATTCGTTTTTAAAAAGATGAAATGACTTTGATCGTGTTTAGATTTTGTCGGTTGAAAAGTTTACATTTAGAAATCTTTTTAACACTCGTATTCCGCAAATAAATATTTTTTTTTCATTTTCAAAGAATGCAAAGGTTTTTAAATTACCTAATACAAATAAAAGTAACCAACAAAACATTTTGAAATGATATAAAAATTATCTTAAAACGCCCTTATCTGAGGTATTGCTAAGCAATAATTAAATTTTGTTGTGTTATTTATGTTACTTGTTTATATATTTTTTTTGTTGCAGTTTCAAGTTACTTGTTCAGTAAAAAGGGGTTTTCTTGTGTTTAAATTAAGGAGCTGTAATTGTAATACTGAACAAAACGAAATAAAGGTACCCAGTCGATGAGCTTATAAGCTACATTAATAAATTTTATACTCGTATATTTAAATAAACTCAAAATCTTTCCCTTTTTAAATTTTAATGGGCCGTCGTAACAGAAAGTAAAGTATTTTAAAAGTTTTTACAAATACTCTGTTCTCAGTACCTGTTTTATAAATTAAATAACAATAAATACATGTTATTTCGTAGTGATTAGTATCCTATCATGGTTTATTTGTTGAACCGGAATGATTATATCTAATACAGCTGTCCCGGCGAACTTTGTTCTAGCCGTTCAGTTAATTAAAGCTTGTTTTTCCCTTTTTGTTATCTTTTAAACTTTCCCTGACCTTGAACATACATACATATCACGCCAAGTACCTTTCGGGGTAGACAGAAAGTATCGAGTGCCAGAACTCACGATCCTGACAAACCTGTCTAGATTCCTTTACATACAAATTTCGGAGACTCTTGACACCCTCGGATAATATCCGAGTGATCTGATCGTGGAATGTCAGCCTTGATCTCCCCGGGTACATCCATCCACATTCGCATTGTATGTTTGCTTTGTCAATCTTTTATCCGTTATTCTTTTGACCGAACCAGCGTAGCAGGCCCTTTCGCATTTTAACACCAACACTTTCTTTCAAACCCTCACTTTCTCGGATCTCACTGTTACTTAACTTGAACAAATAATGCAAAACCAAACATTAGCCAAATTAGTTCAGCCGTTCTTGAGTTTAAGAGAGACAAACGAACAACAGTTGATTCATATTTATATATTACTTCTTCTTATACAAAAAAAATGCTATAACTGTCATTTTCACTACGCATTGCTCAGTAAAAGTCAGGTAGGTATGTTTTTCAAAGGCGAAATCTATTATGTTAGTCGTATATTCAAATACTATTATTTCTCCGAAAGAACGTCTTTATCAACGAGTTTCCTTGCACTAATAACAGATGTAATTGGATTACTCGATAAAACGTAACTCAGGTAACCAATCGATAAGCTTATTACCGACATAAATCAACTCGACATAAAACAAACTCGAAATCTTCCTCTACACCATGAACGTCACTTAATGAAACACTGAATAGGCCTCTCAAATGACGCGTCAGGAACGTATTCAAAAGGTCTACACAAATACTGTAGACACAAAAGCACCCATGCCCATGTTTTGATTAATAAGTGTCGCTGACATTCTAATTAACCCCGCTAAAAGTCAGCGTTGCCTTTTGTTAGAGTTCTGAATAGGGATGCTTAGTGATACAGGATATTTTTCAGTCGATATGTACAGTTCAGATCAAAAGTTTTTATGTTTTTTTCAATTAGGTATATTTGCAAGTTTCATTCGCCTTCGCCTTTATTTCTGCCCTGAATTTTATAATGTTTGAAAACTTGTAAACCAAGTAACTTATAGCGGCGTCATTTTCATGTTACAACGCGTGTTTCGAGTGAACTGCGAAATAACTAAACCGATTTTAATCAAATTTTGAAACTTTATTCCTATCTGTAATTTGATCTAGAGAACTAAATATTTTCGGTAAGCAAGAGAAGCTGCTTGCAACAGCTAGAAAATAGAATCATGAAAAATTGATACAATGATTGAGTATATTCCGTAAAAATAATTAAAATACGTTACAGATGTTCTTTCGAGCTTAGTTTCTTATTAATAAATCATAGTAAAAAATAAATGTCCCTGGTTACATAAACTTCTTATATGGATGGTCAACGATACCAACACATAGATGTACATGCACCCAGACCCGAAAATGCAGACATCTAAAAGTTCATCGCACAAATGTCTGCCCCCGTCGGAAATCGAACCCGAGTCTTGCGATTACTCGGTGAAGTTAGTCGGGTATGTTATCCCCACGACCAGTATATTCGTATATTGTCAGTGTATCATCTATTTCCATTCATCCCGAGAAAACCACTTTGCCAACATTAGTTAATGTTGAATTTGAGCCATTGGTGGTGATTCTGCTGTTCACAAACTAAACTTATTTTAGATGCATGATATCTTTCTCAAATGAAACAAAAACAAAAGAGATGGAAAAGTTTAGACGTGTCAGATTAGTGCGGACATGTCTAATCGTGACGTTTTTAATCAATGTTTTCCGAGTAATACATTAAACGTCTATAAGAATGACGTGTACGGTCTAATTTGACAGCACTAAAAGTGTTCTGTCTCCTTCTGTTACTTTAGTGGAAAGAAGACAGGGATAACTTAAAATTAGTTTGGTGAGTGCGCAACAAAATTACCACCATTGTCAGCTTGTGTAATATTTTAACATAATAGTTTACATAAACGATATTATTCACGCACAAGTAAACACATGAGCACTGGCTAGTTTATCTATATTTCTCTACATCTTTGTCTACTATTTGCAATAAGCACAACCATTTTTTCCATGTCAGGATCTTTATAATCCATGTCAAGAAGGGGAATTATAAATGGCGGATCTCAAATGCCATTGTGTTCGTACCGCACTTGTATTTTCTCTTTTCACAAACACATCAAGAAGCATTTTTGCATAAAAAGAATGAAATACATTTGAATTAATGCTGATCATTCGAAAGAAAAGGCGTGGTTTACTTATTGTCGTACTGTGTTTTTTGCAATGACGTCAAATATTGCGATTAGGCAGTAGTACTGCGGACTTAAGTGTGATATTAAAAATTGTAAATTTTCTAAGAATTGTAGATTTTTAAAGATAATAATGGCAACATTTGCATTGCATCATAATCAGTCGTGTAGTGGGTCTGGGTGTTGAATATTTTGATTTTCTTATTATTCTTCATCATATTATTAATATTCATAGCTTTCTTAGAAAACATGTAAAACTATGAAACAAATCTAAAAATAACGCAAGATCAGTTCACTAAAAAAATCAAGGATTTGGTATAAAAAAGTTTTATGTAGATATTGAAATTGTAAAACATTTTCCTCGTTTTACCAATTTTTGTTAGTGACTGTACATCACATTTTTATGACACCTATATCGCTATGATCGATATTTTTTGCGATTCACGCCCGTATTTGGTATTCAGGTAACGATATGTCGCAAATATAAAAGACGATTTATGCTCTATTGCAGACTAACATTTTTAACGAGGGCTGTGGGGGCTTTTATGAAGTTTTTTTTTAGTTCATGAGCTTTATTGACAGACTGATGTTTTAAAGAGGCACTTTATTGACTAGATTCAAAAGGATGCTAGCGTCAATTTTTAATTGAAAACGGGGTTGTGAATTAGAATATTATGTTTCTTACGAAGCAGCGCAAGCAACAGTTATTTACATTAGGAGCTATTATAACTATAGACATTATTATAACTTTAGGCAAAGTTTTTTTTCTCTGGATGAATAGAAATAGATACACTGACAATTAACAAATATATTGGTCGTGGGGATAACATACCCGACTAACTTCACCGAGTAACCGCAAGGCTCGTTTTCGATTTCCGACGGGGGCAGACATTTGTGCGATGAACTTTTAAATGTCTGCATTTTTGGATCTGGGTGTATGTACATCCATGTGTTGGTATCGTTGACCATCCATATCAGAAGTTTTGCGCCTCGACTTCACACTTTTTAGTCTTTTTGCACTGACTAACCTAATCTAAATTTAAGCGAAATGATTAATTGTGTGTAATAACAACTCTATACAGATATCTTTAAAATACCTTCGGATTTCCGAAGCTTGACGAATATAGCCCAAGCGCATAATTTAAATAGTACTCCTGTACAAGTGCTCCTTTATTTAAAAATATGAATATTTAGAAGTTTTACCAAGCGCTAAAGATGGGAAATATCAAATACTCTGAGTCCTAAGTTTTTTTCATTTTAGAAGATAGCAAACAAACATGTGACTGTCTTCATTTTAAGAGACCACCATCGCCTATAGACCTACTTGTTACTGGAGTATATCTAATAGTTATTCAAATTGGCCGTAAACCAACGTTCATGAATTAAACCAGAAATAAATGTAACCATGGAAGACAGGGGCTACTTTTTAACCGATCCCAAAACGATGTCTTCAATGCAGCTGCACGTTTTAAATTTTTTTTGTATGTTACAAATTACTCGGCCAATAGCTAACAGATTTGGCAGTTCTTTCTTAGAAAGAAAGGTAATTATTCGTATTACGAGGTGGTCCAATATTAATTTTATCATGACCCGACCAGCGGTTTTTGAGTTATACGAAATATTAATAATATGTAAGGTCGGCAATGCATCTGTGATACTCCTTGTGTTGCGGATGTACGTGGGCGGAGATGGTCACTTTCCATCAGGTGACCCACTTGCTCGTTTGCCTCCTCTTCTTCTTCTTCTCTGTGTTCTAGCGGTTCACTTGTTAGACTTGACTGCACGAGGTCCTGGGTTCGAATCAAGGGTCGGGCAACAAAAAGAAAATTGGGTTTTTCCAATTTTCTGATAATAAAAAATCGTTGCTCGGGATTGGATATGTGCCCGGTTGGTGATATGCTTGCCACCTATCACAATGTGGGACTTTAGTGTCTTCGGCTAGTCGTGGGTGCCCTGGTTGTGCCTCTGCCTACCTCTTCGGGGATATGGGCGTGAAGATAATTTTTTTTTTAAATAAGAATAGTACATTCGATCACTCGTCAACAAAGTACATAAACGAAATTTTATGCATTATCAAGTATAATTCTAACACGAATAGTATGATGTTGATAAAATTTGTGTGTGACCATTTTGAAATAGTCTTTCAAAAAAAGAATTATCAAATCGCGACGTGGCACCTAACGAAATAATTTGAGTTGGTTTTTGCAGTTTTGCTGCCATTAATTAATATTTCGATATTTCATCGGGTTCATATAAACCGTCAAATAACTTCATATTGACTAAAATCATATGTTTTTGCTCACTTTGCTTGTAAATCTAACATTAAAGTTTATACAATCTCGACTTACACAATACTGTGCTTAGTGTGACAAAACAGATATACGAGTACAATGCGAATGTGGATGGATGTAGGTCCCGGGGAGACCAAGGTGGACATTCCACGATCAGATCACTCGGATATTATCCGAGGGTGGTGTCAAGAGTCTCCGAAACCGGCGTGTGTGTATGAAAAGGGTAATGAATGAGAAGGAAGCCAGACAGGTTTGTCAGGATCGTGAGGTCTGGCTTTCGATACTCTCCGCCTACCTCGTGGGGGACTTGGCGTGAAGATATGAATGTATGTATGTATGTACGATTTCAACTAGACGATCTCTTAGCGCAAAGATTACCCCAGAGTAGAAATTTAGGTCACTCTAAACAATTTATTTAGTCCACTAAACCTCTTAATTCAGAATTTCCGTATGTCATACATCACTATAAGCCAGACGCCAGCTAAGAAGCTTAATAAAGGTCTTAATCACATTTATTCGTAACGCGGCCATTTGCAATGCAAATTTACATGTTAAAACAAAAGCGTTATAGCGAAAAGCTAAGGTTTAAACTCTTAAACAATACCCGGGTTGAATAGAAACGCGCCTAACCCCATTTTCAGGGAAAATATTTTAAAGCCGGCAACACCATTAGTGTTGCACAACGCAATGGTTTTTTGCATCTAATTTAAATTTTTACGCTGGCTATCTCCGTTTATATTACTGGCATGTTATGCCTTTGTTTTTGTGTCATTTCGGAATATTGCCACTCCAGAGCGCCAAGTTAATACAAACTGCTCACGTAATTATTATTTTAAGGCAATTTTAGAGTTGCCATTTTATAACCGGTTATTTTGCATGAAATGTTGTTAGCATTAATGAGTTTATTAATAGTGATTCACTCAGTGTTGCTGATTTGTGATCGCAAAACACTGATTTGCATTAGAGTATTATTAGGTGTTATTTTTTACTGAATGCGGTTCATGAATATGCGAGATGGAAAACTTGATAAACATTTGACAAGTCATCTTATGAGGAAATTATTGATTTTGACGGCAGCAAAAAAAAGTTATTACTTACCATTATTATTCTAATTCATACAGACGGCATACGACCTAGTGGCAAAATATACACGTCGCCAAAAGCGTGAAAAATAGTAAGGAGTTGTAAGTTTTAATTTTCATGTTGGTATCACAATAGTAATAAGTACACGATACGGAAACTGGAATAGCTGAGGTTTTAGTGCAGATCAGAAGAAAAACGTCGCAATCTACGCTTATGGTGTTGAAGATGAGAGACGGATCCTCAGCTCATACGAACAGCTTGGCAAGAAAGACCCAGGTGTCTTCACGTTTTAATTAAGTTGTTTTTAACGTAAACGATTCATAATATCAGGACAAATTAAATGAATTAATCTATCCCAAATATTTTAATATCTTTGAAGAAATAGACAAAGGTACAACCAGGACAGCCACGACTAGCTGAAGACACAAAGGTGACAGTTTCAAACCGAGCACATGACGTCAAACCCGGACAATGTTATTTTTTTTAGAAAATTGAAAAAAACTCATTTTGCTTTGGTTGCGCGACCCGGGAATCGAACCCGAGACCTGGGAAGTTAAGTCTGAAACTGGACCACTGACCACTAGACCAGAGAATCGAAAGATCAAAAAATATGCCAATGATATGAGTAAGTATTACACAAAATTGGCTTCCTTTGTTATAGGAAGTTTAACTAATAGCGTCAATATTATCCATAAAGTTCAACTTTTACAAAAAAATATCACAGTTAAATAAAATGGATTAGTTGATGATTTTGTTTAACTGGTAGATATTTTAGGTAAATTTAGTAGAATAGGTCTTGTAGGAATACTTAAGTAGATATAAGAATAAATACCACACATACATAACACAGAAACACATATATGTTCATCTCGCATATGTCTGTACCTGTCGGGAACCGAACGTGAGCGAACAATCTGTGACGTTAGGCTTGTACGCTAACCTCTCGACCTACAAGGCTATTTTCGGTATTCAGATGCAGTAATCTTACCATTAATCACGTGAAGGATTGTATGTGTCCTTTTATGCTGTAAAAAATATTTACTGTCAGTTGCTGTCAGAAGGCATATAGAAATTATGAAGGTACGAAAGGGTCGCCTTTAACACGAAAGGCTATAAAACAACCGGAACGAGACACTGCCACATAATTTACTATGAATTGTATTCATTAAGCACGCAAACTGAAACTACCCATCGATCTCGTGATCTGTTCACCATTTTTAAAGTTATTTATGGAAGGGAATTCCCCACATTGCATGCTTATGTGAATAATAAAAAAAGATTCAATATATTTTTCCACCTGTTGGTCCAGGATCAATTAAGGACCATGTAGCTTGTAAACAGTGAGGTTTAGTGTCTATTACTAAGACTACTACTAAGTTTGAATAAGCTGATGAAAGCTTATTTATTGCTGCTGCAACAATATCAGTGTTTGTCGCTATCGTGTTTCAGTATTCACGGGTAGAGTTAAGGGTAAACTCATAACGCGACGTTTTAAATATGATCTTTATTGTCAACAGTTTGTAGTAAAATCCCTATTTTCATATTTAATATTATTAATGCGAAAGTCTGTCTATCTCTCTGTTCATTGCACTTTCACGGCTAAATCGGTGAACCGATTTTAATGAAATTGATGTGCATATAGCTTAAAATCCGGATTCAAACATAGGGATTTTTTTTCAAAAATCATCCCTCACAGGGGCTATAATACTAGATTAAAGTTTGTATGACAATCGAAACTGTTCTACGTTGACGAAGTCGCGGGCAATCAACTAGCATAAAATGTACGAGTATCTTTATGAGTTTCTTACGTTGAAATGACGTTATAGTTTTTTGCCTCATAACGTGATATTTTGTCAATTAAAAATAATTGTATATACAAACAAACAAAGCCACAGGTACAAGCTTATAAATAAATCTAAAAAAGAATCGCAGAATGTGTTGATACGCATAACTTCCCAACGACTGTACTAATTTGGCTAATTATTTTGGTATTGTATTAGTTGTCAGGACAAAGGTTATTATGAAAATAAAACCTGGGAAAATTGCAGGGAAAACAATACTCTATTTTTTCCCATACAAACTGAACGGGTGGAACGAAGTTCGCCGGGACAGCTAGTTAGTTTGATAAATTTGAATTAAATACGTGCCTTAATATAAATGACACCACTTCGATGATGTCATCCGTGGGCGGACAAACATTTGGTATGCTTCGATTTGTTTTTTATTTGACATTGTCCGTCGCCATCTTGGGAACAGATAATAAACGGCTGGAGCAAACCGAATTAGCTACATCATTAAATTAGTCACTCCTTACTTTAATAGTTTCTTTGATATAAATTAAGCACATTTTTTTCTACTATAGGAAGTTAAGCGTTTCTTTCCATAAGGAGAGGATCAGCCAAGCATTCTATCTTTAAAAATGCATTACCAAGTCGAGACTAGGAAATAAATGTTTTTACATAAGTAAATTATTAAATCATAACGAAACATGAAAATGGTTAGCACGCATTTATTTAATTATAACCGTTTTTAATTCCAAAAACCATAATGCTGGAATTAATAATAACTAGTGGTCGCCCATTGGTCGAAATTCGACCATAATCAATTTTAATATCTTGTTGATGAGAACGCCATCTTCATTTCTCAAGACCAACTACTTTGTTTCCAAAGTTTATGAATAGTTAGTGCGCCATCTGTGATCTTTTATCCTATCATAAATATATTTGTTTGTGTGTGTCAAATGCATGGCAGTACGTGTAATGTTTGATTTTTTAAATTAATGCACTTTATAAACATTATCTTACAAAATATGAACCTTCTCCACTTCTCGTACACATAAACTATAAGTGTGCCAAATTTTCGTAAAAAGGGGTCCAAAGTTTTTGCTTTAGATATTAATATTATAATAGTCGTTCGTCTGGATACTAACCTAATTTTATTTGTTTATTTATTATTAGCTTGTATCTATAGATTATTTATTAAAACCGCTCGGCAAATAAAACATATCTTAAATTATTGTAATTGTTGTACTCTACTCGACATATTATTATATTTGTAATTTATTAAATAATAAATAAATATCCCTGGACAAGTTACGCAAATTGAGTCTAACCCCAAAGTAAGTAAATTATTTGCTTGTGTTATGGGTGTTAGTCAACGATACTAATACATAAAAATACTTAAATACATACCAAAATAAATTTAATAAACACCAAGACCCGGAAATGCAGACATCTAAATGTTCATCACACAAATGCCTTCCCCCGTCGGAAATCGAACCCGACCTTCGCGGTTGGTCGTTGTAGTCACAATAGCTACTTGATAACGATAACAATAATTAATTAATTATATGTAGATGCTATGAATCTAAATATACAAAAAAAATCTTCATTTCGCGTGGTCATCGCATCAGTCCTGAACGTATGGACCATCAGGGTATGGGTATGGGACCATGGTTCATCATTAGGAATTCCATCTACCAGTTTAAGTTTTAGCCTTGATGATGCTGCATAAGCGAAACCGGTAGGCTATTTACAAAATAATAAATTATAAGTGATACGTAAAACAGTATAAGTTTTTCTTATGATATTGGAAGGCAAACAAGCAGACGGATTTCCTGATGTTAAGAAATTCACGCCGCCGAGAGACACCAAAGTTATTCAAAAATTTGAATAATTGGAAGTTTAACCAAGCGCCGACGATGGAAAATATCAAATATACTTGTTTATCTTGCGATCTCCAAAAATAAAAAATCAGGGCTACTTTAAAATACCACGTAATATCATTTTGTATTTATGAATGTTAACAGTAATATTTGGAAATTTCAAAGTGTGCCTTGAAGATGCTGTAATCAGCGAAACTATAAGCATAAATTATAAGTACAATTTCAAAAATTCTCTCACCTTTAGAATGCTACATTATCCCTGAGTGACACTGGCTTTGTTTTGATCAAAATCGGTGTAGGAGCCAAGATACGCAGGCGAAGCTGCGTGAAACTGCTAGTAAAATTATAAGTATGATTTAGTGCCAAAGTTTAAGTGATTTACCGAAAACCTTCCAAGCCATTTAAGATATTAGAAATCTAGAACATACATTAAGCCTAACACAAACATCATAATCGACAGAACATTTATCCTCGTGTACACAAAAAACATTCCTGCGTCCAAATAACACGATTAAAGGAATAAAAGAGAAACGAACAAAAGGCAAATGTGATTACCGCATTGTCGACTAAAAGAAATAAGTAATATTTCTTGAACGGAACCGTCCTCTATTCCCCCTCTTCCTTTGTACTCATTGCCCTGTTCACGGATCCGTAAGATTGCACATGTAACGAAACCTTATTTTCAGCCCTACGAATGTTTTACTTTACAGATAAAAGATATTTTAGAAATAACCTTTTTTTGATAAGTATTTACAGAGGGTAGTTTTATGTTGAGCTATCTGTATTGGGGTTTTAGCGATATTCCTGAGATTGATCTTCGATTATTTATCAGAAACTTATAGTATATCAATAGACTCTGTGGTCTAGTGGTCCTGTGGTAGGACATGACTTCACGCGATCTCGACTTCGAGGGTCGAACAACAAAATGACTTTTTTTCTTACAACGTTGCATGGGATTGGATATGTGACCGGATGGCGATAAGCTTGCCACATACCATAATGTGAGACATAGTATCTTCGGCTAGTCGTGGGTACTCTGCCTACCACTTCGGGATATGGACGTGAAGATCCTTTTTTTTTGTAACATAATTTTTTTTTATGGGAGAAATTAGTGATCAAGCACATGGCTCTCCAATGGTAAGATACAATCGTAACCTATGGATACTTTAAATGTTGAAGGTGCGTTGCTATCCTGTGGCCTGGATACTCCTATTGTGCCTTCTGTCTGTAGCGGAACTTAAGTGTCCGTATGGCAGAAGATGTAGGTAAAGTGGTGGATCCCTCCTCAGGTATTTTACCAAGAGAGGCATATTTAACCTGTGATAGCATCTTACAAGCTACCTAACAGGCTGCAGATGGTTTATTCTACACAGGAGACCCAAAGCAACACGAGATACGAAATCGACTAACATTTTACCCCGATTTCGCCCTACTGTTACAATAGGTACAAAAAATCTTAAACTTGTAAAATTAGGAAATGCAAGTTAAGGCCCTACACTTAGTCAGCCAGAACAGCCAATCGCCGCACTCCCCCGTTCCATGATTACTATGAAGTAAGTGCGCTCTAAAGTAAATGTCTTAAGCGACAAATCACTATTTTTGACACCATAAAAGTAATTTGAAAAAAGTATAAAAACTGAAACACTTATCTTTTAGGTATAATACTTATCCATGTTTATGCTAAACTTGGTGTCGATATTTTCATAATTGAAGTAGACAGTTGGATTTTGCTTTCAAAAAAGGGTTAACTTTTTGATTATTTTCTACGAGCAAAGTGAAATGAATCGTGTTTTGGAAACACTAGTCTTATAAAGCATATTAATGTTAATTTTGTGTATTTTTGCCACCAAGATCCATGATTGTTTTGTATGAAAAAAACATTATATTGCTGACGTATTTTAGCATACATGAACCCTTAAGTTTGAAACACGAAAAACACATGACGCTATACTTTATAATAATTAATAACCCTGCGATGACTCCTAGAGCTATAAGAACAAAAATAAACTATGTCTTTCCTAGGCCAAGGTCTATTTTTATCTTATGGTTATAACAAATTTAATGTTAAAAGTGAAAACAAAACATACATACAAAAATATAGGTAAATATTTTTGCATCTATTAATATTTTTACTATAAACGACAAATTTATATTTAGAAGGATCTTTATTTGAATAATCGTAATAATGAAAATTCTCATTTAACTATCACAGAACGTAATTGAAAGTGTTTTATTTATGAAAATTTCGATGAATAAACTTGAATATTAACGTTGTGCATTTTTGATATTTTGGAATAGTTAGGGAATAGTTTTGCATGAATTGCTTTAATTATTAGTATGAAAGTACTATCATTTATGTGGTAGAATACAATATTCATTTATTGCGCTATCGTACACAAACATGACAACGCGAACATTCGCGCAAGGGCCGTGGGCCGTCTTACAAATTTTCGATCAGGTCACGTGTCCTGACGCAAGTTTAAAAGTTTAAACCCATCCCAAAAAAAGTGCGCAAGGCCGCTTAAGAAGTTTTCACTTCAAAAATGTTTTTACAGACAAAACGCAACCGAATAAAACAAATAGCGTTGAAATAAAAACGATAACAAATAAGAAAAGTCCCAAACCTAAATGATGTTACTTCAACGAGCTGCCGTAAATTTTAAACCGACAATTTCAAGTTAGAGTGGCAAAAATACCCAATACAATTGTCTGAAAGTCAGGGGACGTAATGCGAACATCTATAGTTTCAACAAATAGTCCAAACTCGATTGCCAAGAACGGGTGGTAGATAAAAATGTCTGCAATCTACTTTGAGGGTTACTCAGGGCTCTTCACATTAGTTGTTTGTTTGTTCTGTTTATGTTAAAGAATCGAGAAATAATATACCTATTTAAAAAAAAATTCACGCCTATATCCCCGAAGAGGTAAGCAGAGACACATTCAGGGCATCCACGACTAGCCGATGACACTTCAAATGTTTTTTCTTTCAATCCTGCAATGTGATAGGTGGCAAACGTATCGCCAACCGGGCACATATCCAATCCGGGCAACATTATTTTGATTAGAAAATTGAAAATAAACATTTTCTATTTTTTTGTTGCTCGACCCGGGGATCGATCCCAGGACCTCCAGTACGGAACTGCTAGTCTACAGAGGCGACTATACCTATCTATCGTGCCTATGGTAGCCACAGATGTTACTGGTGCATTGTGGTATGGCCGGGATGTTCGGCTACGTGTAGAAATCTACAATACACACTTTGCTGTATAGAGCACACCAATGACAAGCACTGGCTATCACCAGGAACCGCTACTTATGATAAAAAATTCGCCTTACTTAGAAGTGGTTACAGTAAACATTAGTTGTTCCTTTTTTTTACATAAAAGATAAGCAAACTTACAAATGACTCGCATAGTGATAAGTAACTGTTCAGAAATAAGTTTACTCTCTTGAACGTACTTAAGTCTTATCAGCTTCGAAATGCTGTGGTTGGGAACTAGTTATTTAATACTAGCATTCATTTTGTATCATTTAGCATCATTTCTGTTAAAAAATATCTAAGTATTCTTCGACACAGCATTTCCTATACTCTATTAAATGATAAAAATACCCTGATTTCCTTATTTTCTCTTATTTTATTTCGTGTGAAAAAAAGACGAAGGTTGTTGTATGTCACTTGATAACCTTACAGTTGTTTGGGATTGATATTAGACAACACACGGCACGGTGTTAGTGATACAGATAACCTATACCTATTTCTAGCAATCAAGCAGTTGTTCTAATCATCCTATTGACAATAACAACACTATAATTGTTTTTAAGAGTTGTAATTATTTTTTTACGGAATAGGAGACTACTAGTTTATTTAACGAATAAAAAAGTTACCTATCTAAAAGCTGCCTGATTTCTTTGATCTCATAAATTGGTTTTTGATACACCAAATGGTCTCGTATTTTCATAAGTTTATTAAGTACAATCACGTGTAAAAGTGTAAAAGAGAATAAAGTGGCTTAAATACCCGTGATAATTGGAGTCCCTACCAAAAGGACATAAACTGGGAACTAGCCCGTACTACTTATACTCGTATATACCTTACTATCATGTTTCCATGAAGGCAGTTCTTTGTGGCATTTAGTTATCGACGATAGGGTAGCTGGTAGACTTACACGAGTGGTTTGTAGAGACTTAAGATTACGCATGTTAACCTTGAATAAATATGTATATTTCTGTTCCATCGTTCTGACCATCAAAAAACGAAGTGTTTATTTAAAAGAGAAAAGGAACAAGTAGAAATGTATTAAAAGTACGAAGGTTCCGAATATAATTTTTTTTATAATACTCCCCGTGTTGGTCCGGGCTCCTTTGCAGAATAGACCATATGCCTTAATGCTAGGCAGCTGGTAAAAGGCGACCCGGGCTTATCGTCACTAACACCGTGACGTCTGCAAGGTATTAGAGGTTGAAAGCGGCTCGCCTGGATTAGCACACCTCCATACCGCTTACCGTCAGCGCTTGCTAATAAGATGTTTTGTTTTAAAGTTTTTAGTGCGACTGTACATAAATCAACATTAATCACGCTCCAAAATATTGTACATTCACGACAGAAAGACATAACCTCTTATGAATACTCAATTACACATTTAATTTTGATTAAAATTACGATCAGGTTGGGCCTCGGGCTATATTAATGATTTGTGTATGTAAAGACACAGATACTAGCTCAGGAAGTGACATGTTACTTGGTGTGTGCTTGACACATAATATTGAAGTAATATTACTTTGAAGCTTCACGATAAGGCTACATCATTTCGAGTAATAGTCTAACATGAATGGATTTTTTGATGTCATTTAAAAAAATACCTTAGTGTTTATATACTATTTTTGCCACTCGGTCCAACAACGATGTAAACGCTACTCGAAATTTCATTTTGCCACTCGGTCCAAACAACGACCAAATTTACGGACTCGAAAATGCATATTGCCACTCGGTCCAAATACGATCAAACAGTGATTAAAGATTTCATGTTGCCACTGGGTCCAAACAACGATAATAGACAATTCTAAATTTCATATTCCCACTCGGTCCAAACAACTATCACAAACACGACTCAAAATTTCATGTTGGTACTCGGTCCATTCAACGATCAAACATAGAACTCAAAATTTCATGTTGCACTCGGTACAAACAACAATTATACATATTGTGACTTGATATTCATGTTCCCACTTGGTCTAAACAACTATCAAAAATACGATTCGAAATTTCATGTTGCCACTTGCCCCAAACATTGATAAAACAAGGATTCACAATTTCATGTTGTCACTCGGTCCAAACAACAATCTAATTTACGACTCGAATTCTCATGGCTTTTGATAAATGTTGATCAACATCTGCGAGTGGTACTCGTAAATCAATGTAATTGTAGTTACGAATGGACTAAATAATCCGAAAAGAGGAAGTATCCAGTTAGGCCCGTATGTTTGGCGACGTTGATTAAATTACCCAGCAATGATCTGTTTTGATCAGGGCTCGCCAGACGTGCCATTGGACACATATTAGACTTAATTTTGTGAAACTGATACGGTTGCTTTCTTTTCAGGGACTTATGGCTACTTGATTATTAACGTTATAATCATTTGACCGCCTCATTGGTCGAGGGGTTCAGCGTACACTCCAAACTGAAAAAAAAATATGTGAAAGAAAAATGGTTGCGGAATATGAGTGTTATAAAAATGTTGCAAAATTGTTTAGCATGTCAACATTTTCTACCAACTTGTGGTGTGCAAATACATATTTTAATAGGTATTTATCGAATTAGTTATCTTAATTATTTACTTACTTTTTACACACTGCTTTATGAATTCATTACATGAACAATTTTAAGAATGTTAATTAGTTTATCCCTATCTACCGTAAACTACCACCGTTTCCAAACCTAGCCAGACAGAAGAAGAAACGGCAAAAAAAACTCCCCGGAAGCCAGGACTATATCCAATCTGATGAAGTTATTATTATTGTCTATAAATTTTGAATAAAGAAAATAATTTCGCTCCGGGGACGATTTTTTCCTTTCTATAAAATTTAACCCTAACACCGGGCAAGTGAGAATTAAAAATACCTTATTATCATTGTTCAAGTTACGCGATTTAAAAAATTCGGGCTGAAATTATTAAAATTAGTCATAAATCGCCATAGAAAGTCGGGTCAGTATCTTGAATAAAACGGTGGCCTTCTTATTCAAGCTTAGTGAGATTTGCGGCAACGAGAAAACACACGATACACTAATTAGTGTACTCCTTATGGATACTTCTATTCTATACTACTTCACTTTTGCGCTTTAGCGAACAAGTTTTATAAAATGCCAATAAAAAATGACTAATTTTAATCAATATGTACACAATATTCTATAATTATAAAAAATACTGCGAACATCTTTTCTCGCGAAGGCGATGGGATTGAAAAAAAAGTTTAAAGAGACAGTGCTTTATAGTTGTATTTAGGAAAATTACACTTTAATTTTTTGACTGCTTATTTCAAAGTAGATAAGTATACTTGTAAAATTAATTGTACTTGAGTTATTTCTTTACTTTTAATGCCTCAATGCTAAAATGTGTACATAGATGTCCAAGTAAAAGGTGTTGAATAGTTGCCTAAAAAATCGCCTTAGGTTATATTAAAGTTTTTTTTGTATGTTAAACTAGTTTTATAATTGTCTGATATAATTATTTTGATGTAGACTGATTTATGTCCATACATGTACACACACACGCACGCACGCACGCACGCACGCACGCAAGCAATACTATTTGTCTATGTATTTTAACACTTATTTACCACAATAATATCGTTCAAGTAAATACACTCTACAATTTGCTCTCGAATAAAATAACAATAGCCACATTTGCCAATATGTTGTTTTAGTTTTAATAGTACATTTCACTTGGCAAATATCCACAACCAGTCCCGTTGATTGATTTAGTATCTGGTTATTGGTAATCTATCAGTTGTGGGTACTGAGGGGTGAATAATTGGTCAATATAAAGAATGATACGAAACTTTCCGAACCTTCGTAGCTATTTCTAAAGCGCTCGTGATTTGCAGTATTATCATATTAGCTGTGCTACACCAGCAAGTTTTAACTTTTATTGCAAATAAACACATTAGCTCAATGATTAAACAAATGATTTATTAATTATTAAGTTACATAGTACATACAATACTTACTGTTCAAGTTGTAACAAATCATTGTTGCTACTGAGAAATGTTGAATGTTAACGGTTTTTACTTTGCTTCTGAAAATTTGCCCCAATCAACTGTATATCAGCTAACTAAAGCTAGTAATTAGCGTTTGGCCCCGGTATCGCCTGCGTGTTATTAATTTACTCCCATTTGACAACACTGGACTAAAAGTACACATCGGCTGACGGTATAAAATGCTAATACATGGTATAAAAACATCAGTATCTGTCTGGCGTGTTTATTGTGATACAATAACAAATTAAAAGAAAGATAGGGGTCAAAAAATGGCTATCTTAGTTCCTTACATCTAACTTTATCTAAATTTAATGTGAAAGAAGTCAATTAAAATTTAATATTTCATTAAGTTGCAATTTGGTATGGAAAATATCGACGGCCATAAAGTCAATGTTTGCCGTTGCCGTGTTCCTGTCCGGTGGGTAATCTTACTTTAGTTCTAGGCCTAAGATCCCGGCCTCAGGTTGGCAACGCACTATGTGTCTTTAGGCATCGTGAATTTCATACCATCAGGAAATCCGTCTGCTTGTATGCCTTCTAACATCATAAAAAATCGCGTAATAATATGTATCATCCAAATAGACACTATACGCAAGACAAGTATTTCTCTAATAGCAGATATCTTGAAGACAACCCAAAACAAAATTGTCAGAATTGTCGATCATTTGAAATGTTCCGATATTTCCAGCGATCCCAATTTGCAATATAATCATCTTAAAAGAGATAACATCTATGATTCATGAACCGAACGAAGCTGGAGCTAACAAAGCAAGTGATAATCGCAAAGAATAATATTGGTCTTCGCTCTACACGGCGAATGTAGGCCGCAACGGATATTGTATGCGCGCCGATTCAAATGGATGCTTCGTAATACATTTAGAAATCAAATTACTATTTCAGAAATGTTTAAGTGGAGACGTTTTTCATTCCTTAAAGGTCTGCAACCCATCTGTGATACTCCTGGGGTTGCGGATGTCCGTAGGCGGCGGTGATCACTTTCCATCAGGTGACCCACTTGCTCGTTTGCCTCCTCTTCTAAAAAAAAAAGAACAAAAAGCATATTTTACATTTCTGCTGCTTTGCCTTCTCTTCTTGAAGAGTGATATTCTGCATCAAGGATAATTTCAGAACAGCGCTATGAAACGACTTCGAGTTCAATAAATAGTTAATAATAACAACAAATTATACAAGTACACATATCGCCTATGTGGTCTAGCGGTCCAGGTGATGGACTTGACTTTATGAGGTCTCGGGTTGGACTTCCGGGTCGAGCAACAAACAGAAAAAATGTGTTTTTTTCACAATTTCTAATAAAAAAAATTGCCCGGGATTGGATGTGTGCCCAGTTAGCGATAGGCTTGCCACCTATCATATTGTCGGACTGAGTGTCTTCGGGTAGTCGCCCTTCTGCTCTGGTTGTGCCTCTGCCTAACTCTTTGGCGATATGAGCGTGAAGATACTTACTTTACTCAATATTTAGTGTTGTTCTCGATTTCTCTTAGATGGACATTAGATCCAGATTTGGTGACAATGTGACCACCTCGTAAGTGCTTTCTTTCAAATACATATCGCCTAGTAGCAACACCACTAGCGTTACAGTGTCTTTCCTTCTAGAAATCAGATATTTCCTTAACGATTCATAAGAGTTTAGAGACGCCGGTAATGAAACTAGTTACAAATACAAAAAAATGGATGCATGTATTTATGTACTCGCATGAGAAGTTATACTTGATTATGGCATTATTAAAAAAAAAACTATAACGAAGAAATATAGATATCATACTTGTGTAAAACTAAAACACGTGTGTGAATGTAGAAACATATTTCTAAAGCAGGCAACTTTATGATGTTACTTTTGTTACATTTGTTATCTTAAAATATCAGTCTCATTTTTTCATTACGCGCCTAAAAAGTATAACTTCTAAAACGAGTCGAAACACATTTGCAAAATTGCAAAGGACATCTCTTTTCTTACTCGCTTGAAACCGGAGGTCCATGTACATATCAGAACTATCAAGTTTGAATGTAATTACTGAACAATTCTGTTCTTTTTACCGCATGTGTTTGTGAATGTACATAAATAAAAGATGCACATGTGTTTAACAAAAGCGCTTTAAGTGTATTTAAAACAACTTAAATTCCATTTTCAACTTCAAAATAATACTTAACAGCGGAAGTTTAAATACAGTTCTTTAGTCTTTAATCCCCACCACAAACGAGAATAATCCGACTTCAAACCGCTAATTATATTTAATCTGTCGACGTTTGTCTGAGATATGGCCAATTCGTGCTTAGCTTGTTACTGGCTCAGAGTGAAACGTGTTAGAGTGTTTTATAAATTATTAGCTGATCCGGCAAACGTTGTTTTGCCATATTACTAATTAAATGACGATTGATCAGTTAATGACCCGGGATAAAAAATGATTAAATTAATAAAATGACTATTAAAAAATAGGGGTTGGTGATAAAAGGGTGAAAATTTAGGGTTGTATGTACTTTTATATGCTGTATCATAAAAATAAAAACAAAAAATTTTGTTTTAAAATTACAAAAAAAAGATTTAGGGGTGGACCACCCTTAACATTTAGGGGGATGAAAAATAGATGTTGGCCGATTCTCAGACCTACTCAATATGCTCACTAAATTTCGTGAGAATCGGTCAAAACGTTTCGGAGAGGTGATTTCGTTCGAACACCGTGACACGAGAATTTTATATATTAGATTGATAATGAATTAGCCAAATTGGATGCGCAATCCAAATCTATGTATTTCATAAGATTATTCGTATTTCATAAATTTTAAAGAAAAAAAAAATCGCCCCAGACAGGATTTGAACCTGTAACCTTTCGTCTCAAGCCGACGAATGCTCTAACCATTTGAGCTTCTGAGGATTCAAGTTCTGTGCCGAAATTTTTAATTCCTTTATTATAAGTTATGTCTACACAGTTCTGAGTACCCACTAAATGAGTTCATCATTACATTTATAATGGCCATAACTTTCGTTTCTCGCAACGTATTTTTATTATTAATTGACGGATCTTTGAGACGGTCTGTGTAAGTGATACGTTTATTATAAACTGCTACTAGCACCGTCGTTTTAGCAATTTCTTGTTACTACTTGACTTGGACCTTCCCCAGTTATCCTGATGCCTGCCGCGGTTTAGTTAGTAGTAGGTTTTAGTTGGTAGACTACGAATACTATTACGATACATAGTATTAGGAATAAATAGGTAATTAATTTAATATATTGATACGAGTCTCATTGATTTCAAAAACAATGGTCTTACTTATTATTAAATTGTTGGGATTTGAACTCAATCTTGAACTTTTGATCTTGACTTTGTGACAAAATTAGTTATTTTGGATATAGCTGTATATTTTGAACATATCCTGTAGCGCAACATATACTTTAAAGTAAGATAAATAAGACTATTTACTGCGTTATTATTAATTAAACTGATCGTCACGTTGGTCGAGGAGCTATCGTACACGCCTAACTCCGACTTACCCCAAGGCTCTGGTTCCTGACGGAGGCAGACATTTGTGTAATGTGTGATGAACGTCTAAATATCTGTAATACCTGGTCTGGGTTTTTTCTGGTATCTAGATAAGTATTTCAATGTATTAGTATCGTCGACTAACACCATATCACAAGCACGTAATTTGTTTTCTTTGGGATTATATTCAATTTGTGTAATTTTTTTGTGTAATATATCTAGAGATATTCATTAATTTTGTTTGCTTGTAAACATATTTTTTTATTTAGCCTATTGGTTAAACTAATTGTTACAGCGTCTATGTTATCCTGCTGATAGCTAGAGTTCTGTAATATGAAACAAGTATTTGCAATTAGTTCCACTAAAGCTTATATTCAGAAGTGCGCTCTGTACTAATATTGGCTCTAAGAATACGGGATTCTGGTCGGTTATTATCGCATTTCTCTAAATAGCATAATAAGAGGCGGAACGACATTGCCGGCAACTAGCGTCTTACCCCCAGTAAGGACGGCAGCAGAGGCGCGATATTCTGATTTGCATAAAATGACTTCCGTATATTCAAATAGCTACAACGCTTCTTATACTTAAACTTATGCCAGTGCTCGGTATTTATTTATGGTGAAATCTGTTACTGTAAGTTTAACTAACTATAGCATGCGATATTTTTATAAATATGGATATAGTACCTACTGTAGAATCTTTTACTAATTAACCCCGATAGAAAAAGGCGGCGCGGCGTTATAAGTTTAACTGAATTAAACTGTTTTCCAATCTGAATAAGTTTGGAAAACAGTGTTTAACTATTTGATCGCCTCTGTGGTCTAGTGGTTCAGTTGATGGACTTGACTGCATGAGGTCCTGGGTTCGAATCCCGGGTCGGGCAACAAAAAGAAAATTTGTTTTTTCCAATTTTCTGATAAAAAATAAGTTGCTCGAGATTGGATATGTGCCCGGTTAGCGATAGGCTTGCCA
>NJDC01001921.1:309707-328376 GCA_002245475.1 Calephelis virginiensis | reverse complement strand
AATAAAGCTGCAAAAATAACAATTCAGTTACAATGTTATGTCGCCTTAATAAACCAAAATACGGTATCCTATTAATATTATAAATTCGAAAGTTTGTAAGTATGGATGTTTGTTACTCTTTCACGCTCGAATGGCTGAACGGATTTGTCTGAAATTTGGAAGACAGATATATTGTGACCTGGATTAACATATAGGCTATTTTAATCCCGATCGCACACCGGGTTTCTGTGAAAACGCGGGCGAAGCCGCAGGCAGCAGCTAGTATTAAATAAAAACAACGTAATAAACAATAATCGCCTCTTTGGTCTAACGGTTCAGTTGTCGGACTTGACTGCCTGTGATCCTAGCAATATATTTTTTTGATAAACCATATTTTCGTTTTGTTGCCCGACCCGGGAATCGAACCCGTCCCGGACTTGACTCATAAAGTCAAGTCCAACACCTGGACTGCTAGACCACAGAGGCGATATCCGAATATTTTTAAAATGTATATGAGTATAACCGAAAAACACCTACTGTCAAATAAAAACATCATCATTTTTGATTTATCCAGTAACAAAAAACAAATGAAGCATATTTCTCGTTCTTGATATCGTTGTTTTTTATAACACTTAATATAAACTCTAAGATCAGCTTAGAAACATCTTATTAGTTTGCCGTTTCTGAACCGCTTTGATCTCCCCTACTAAGATCTCTGCCCCAATAAATTCTTTGTCGAAATTGGCAATGTTAATGCGTGTCAACAGCAGTAGGGGACAAAGGGTTACTGTTATCGGCCCTCATCTCCCGCTTAATAAAATTTCAAAGGATTAGCAACGAAATTTATTACGTCATATTTAACTGGGACACTTTTGTTAAACATTATCCATCTTCTGAATGATATAATATGAAATAGCAAATCGTTTTTTTTCTATACTTTTTATCGTCGGTGCTTGGTGGAATTTCATTCTTGATACAATTTATTTAAGTAAAGTACAGGTGCCTGTAAATAAAGCAAATCGTTTTATATTGACATAGATGCACAACTGGATCTTACTTCCCAGTGTTGGTCCGGGATCCTTTGCAGAATATACCATCTGCCTTCCTGTGCCAGGCAGCTCGTAAAAAGCGAGCGTAGGCTTACCGTCACTAGCAGCGTGACATCTGACTTGGTGGTAGAGTTTCGGAGTGACTCGCCGGGATTGGTACCACCGCCTTAGCTATTCCTGCCGCTATGTCAGCGCTTGCCGTTGATGTGTCGCGGTTCGAAGGATAAGGGAGCCGGTAAACTTACTTTTGCTCGAGGTCTAACATCCCGGCCTCAGGTTGGCAACGCACCATTTCCACCTTTGTTGTCTTTAGGTGGCGTGTTATTATCAGGAAATCCGTCTGTTTATTTTCATTCCAATATTACAAAAAAATAGTAGCAGACCTACGATGCGCATATTGACGAAGCCAGAGAGGTCCGCAAGTGTTGGCGCTTGATACTCTACCTATGCCATAAGGGTCTTGGAGTGAATGTATGAATGTATATATGCAAATGTTATATAACAATTTCATATCAAAGTGACTGTATTTGATAGAAGAGAACAAAAAACAAGGAAGGTGCCGCGAGCAAAGTTGCGGACAAAACCGTACACGATATAGAATATAAAAGTGTGAATCATTCTCTCACGAAATATTGTATTTTCAAGACATCCTTTTTTCGCTTCACAGCATTCTTCACGCGTTCCGAGGCTCCTGGGAACTTTTCTGCGTGCTGTTGAAAAAACTGGCGTCCCACTGGGAATCGGTCGTGTTCCGGGAATTTCTAAATATAAATTGATGTTGCATTATAAAGCATTTGCTAGTAGAATTTATTTTTAACCTAAACATATATGTATTTTAAATGATTTGGTATACAATACGAAATACTATTCAAATCATGTTAACCTTGTTTTGCACATATGCATACTTATTTCAAGATGCCAAATTGATAGATGGCCCGTGTTGGTCCGGGTCCACTGGGTAGAATATACCATCTGCCTCTCAGCCAGGCAGCTCGTAATGGCACAGGTTTTTCGTCATCACCAACACGAGCACTGGCGGTTGAGAGCTGTGCAGCAATTCGTCTGGGTAGGAATCCACTGCCTTACCTATTCCTGCTGTCATAATTACTCTCATGATCGGGTTTGGAAGCTAAGGTTGGCGGTAGACTTGAACAATACGCCTGACATCCCGGCCACAGGAGAGTGGCTAAGTGGCACACCTGTAATAGCTATGGTGTCTATACGCCCCGGTTATCTCTTACCATCAGGCCTCGCGTTTGTGCGTTGACTTTTCTCAAGTCTCCTCTCACCCAGTTTGGTGATGGTACCCGGACCGAGGGGATCATCTATGACTAAATCCATACCGTCAATACTCGCCACTGCTAGTTTTTGGTTTCAAAATGTAGTGTAACCGGTAGTTTATTTATTGAATTTTATGCGATAGGTCATCGAACAAGGACATGGGTATTCTGATGGCAAGAGACAACCATTGCCTATAGACATCATAGGTGTTACAGGTGCATCGCTGTCCTGCGGCCGATGTTTTAAACCTATTGTGCAAATCTAACGGTTATCCTCCGAAGTGAGCATGAACGAGTCATTACGGCGGCAGGAATAGGTAAGCCAGTGGATCCCGACCTGGGCAAATTGCTGCAAAGCAGTCTCCACCGGTGAAAGTAATAACTGAAATTTATACATATTTATAGAGATTAGTGGTCATCCGTGGTCGAAATTCGACCATAACAATTTTTAATATCTTGTTGAAAAGAACGCCGTCTTCATTTCTCAAGACCAACTACTTTGTTTCCAAACTTTTTAGTGCACCATCTGTGATTTTTTATCGTTATCATCAATATATTTGTTTGTGTGTGTCCAGTGCATGGTAGTGTGGGTAATGTTTTATTTATTGATTTACTGTTCTTTATAAGCATCATTATTGAAAAAATATTAGTATTCTGCACTTCTCGTATACATAAAGTATAAATGTGCCAAATTTTATGCTCCTGCGTCAGCGCAATTTTCTTAAAAAGGCGTCCAAAGTTTTGGCATCACGTATTAATAATATATAGATTCAACGTCCCATTCTCAATTCGGCAAAATCAATCTGTCTGATTCTTCCTAAAAATACATTTAAACTAAATGTTTTGTAATTTAAAAATAAGCAGCAAACTCTTATACCACAATAGCAAAAATGACTCTGTCATTTGAATTGTGCTTTTCAGATAGGGTTTCAAATAAGTACAGCATCGGTATCGCTTTGCATGCGAACGGAGTCCACGGCGTCTGGCTTACCGAATTGTATATTCTATGTTACAGACATTTCTATGTTACAACATTTCTATACATTTATTAGCGTCAAACGTCTCCAACGAGTATTTTGAGACAAAACTCGAGTATTGATTCCCTGAAATGTACTTTTTTTTTGTTTATGATAATGGTAAGAAATTCACGCCACCTACAGACACCAAAGTTGGTGATGGTGCGTTGCCAAACTGAGGCCGGGATGTTAGGCAAAAATAAGTTTACCGGCTACCTTACCTTCCGAACCGGGACACATCAACGGCAAGCATTGGAAGTTAAGGTGGCAGGAATAGGAAGGCGGGGGTACCAATCCGGACGAAACTCTACCACCTAGTAGGATGTCACGGTGTTAGTGACGGTAAACCTATGCTCGCCTTTTACGAGGTGCCTGGCAGGAAGGCAGATGGTCTATTCTGCAAAGGAGCCTGAACCAACACGGGGCTAACACCAAGTACGTTAAGTGTTGATATAAATACTAAAATTACATTAAACAGTCGCTGTAAGAAGTGTTTTAACTGCAAACAATAAATAAAGTATCTTCACGCCAATATCCTCAATCAGACGGTAGAGATACCACCACGGAATCCACGACTAGTCGAATACATCAAGTCCCACAATGAGATAGGTGGCAATACCCGGTACCTTAAAAAGTCAAGTTTGACGCCGAAGCGCTACACCACAGAGACGATAAATAAATAAATAATTGTCAAACACAAATTAATCTGAAGCTTAATATAAAGTAAGAGAATGTAATTGGTATGTTACGGGTGTTATCTAAACAAAGATAATACAAAAATATATTATTAATACGTGATGCAGAAACTTTGGACACCTTTTTACGAAAAGTACGCGGATGCAGGGGCATAAAATTTGGCACACTTATAGTTTGTGTGTAGGAAAAGTGCAGAGCGCTTATATTTTTCAATAATAATGGTTAGAAAGTGCATATAATCAATAAATAAAACATTACCCACACTACTATGCATTTGACACACACAAACAAATATATTGATGATAACGATAAAAGATCACAGATGGAGCACTAAAAAGTTTGGAAACAAAGTAGCTGGCCTTGAGAAATGAAGATGGCGTTTTTATCAACAAGATATTAAAATTTGTTATGGTCGAGTTTCGACCAAAGGGCGACCACTACTATATTATATATAAATGGTCAAGTCTATACTGAAAAATTTATTCGTCTTACAATTACTACTCGTGACCTGAATCGAACCCAAGCTTTGAATGTTCGTTTGTGTTATGCAAGTCAAAAAGTCGAGGGCAGGAGGCTCCCGATTGAACCTACAATGTATATTTTTCTCAATCTCCGTATCAGCCCCCATCAGACCATCAGCTGGCGACGCTCTTGTTCACATTCCTAAGTTAAATTTTACAAAGAGTTAAACTGTCAAATGTAACACTACTAAGAGCCACTTGTACATTCCCGGGTTACATTTGATACTGAGTTAAATTGTCAAATTGTTAAACGCTAACTCAGAGTTAAATACTTAACTGACAAATATGCAAGTGGTCCTAAGACGCTAACTCAAGTTTAAGTACTTAACCCAGGTACTTGCAGGATATTTAAATAATTAAATTTCTACGTGGTTAGTATATATTTTTTAATTTTTAAAGTAAAGACTTCAACCAGGGTTGTGCTCTTTTTGTTTTGGTTAGTTAGTACTTTTATATTGATTAATTAGTTATTGATAAATTCGTGGAAAGTTATTCCCTAACTATTCCGAAGTACCAAAATTACCAAAAAAAGCATTAGTATTCAAGTTTTCATTTCTTCCGGTACTCCCGGAGTAACCTGCTGCTTTTCTTCAAATAAGAAATATTTCACGTCTGACAGGAGTTACTCCGCAGCCTTCACACATATAAGTATCACAGATGCGTTGCCGACCTTTAAGGAATGAGTACGCTCTTTTCTTGAAGGTCCCTAAGTCCTACTATCTTTGTCTTCATTCAATGTGTTTTTTCCTAATCTCAAAGATGATAAAACCTAACACAAATGAAACTATCTTTCTAGAAACTCATCATGATAGTAGATATATAACAGACCAGAGCCCGTATCGCTTTTTCCCTTAGGAAGGAATTGAGGAAAAACGTTTAATGTATCTTTTAATGTCTTTGTTTTCAGCGCAATCAAAATGTTTCTTGATTACGTTTGAAGAAATTCGGATTAAGGAAGAAAAGGTAGAAAAACAATTCGTTGAATCGTAAATGCTCATGTATTTTTAAGAGTAATCATTTAAACAAATTTCTGAGTTCAAATCCGTTATTTTTTAAAGTTTTTATTTGCAGACTAAAATTCTATCTCACTGAAATTAAATAAAAATGACCTCAATTTCGTCACTGTGTATGTTCATGATAAACTCGAAACTACTGAACTGATTTTGAAAAGACGATGACTACCTGCAATTTTATCGGGAGTTAGCTAGATAAATTTACCCAAGCGAAGCTGCGGGCTACAGTTAGTAGGTGTATTTTCTGTTACATGTAGTGCTTAAAGTAGTCATGGCATTAATAAATAATTAATTAATTAATTATTATTCCTGGACAAGCTACACAATTTGAATGTAACCCCTAAGTAAGAAAGTTGTATGCTTGTTTTATAAGTGTTTGTCAACGATACAACTGCGTAGAAATACCTTAGAAACCTAGAAATGCAGTCATCTAGATGTTCATGTTAGCCCCCGTCGGGGGGCGAACCCGAGCCTCGCTGCCGGTGGTGTCATGTGTGTACGCTAACGTCAACAAGACGGTATAAAATTGATAGAATAATATAAAGTCATCGATTATTCGGATCGGAAATGGAGTCCTCTCGCCCTCCACGACCTAATCAACTGCTTTTCATCTAACTTATTAAAGTATCTTTATGCCCATGTCCTTGAAGGTGAAGGCAGAGACACAACCAGGGCACCTACGACTATCAGAATATACTAAGTAACACAGTGTGATAGGTGACAAGTGTATCGCAAACCGGACCCGTATACAATCTTTGGTAACATTGTTTTTATTAGAAATAACTGAATAATAAATAAGTAATTGTTAAAAAAAAACTCGATACATCTCCATCGGACTACGCAAGTTTTAAGTTACTAGTCTTTTGTTACACAAAAAAACCGCGAACCTTTCAGTTATTGGATATAATAAAAGCTTAAAAATTGAATGCGAAAAAAATAATGAACATTCCTGGAATCCCGGAATCACCTTTTCACTATGCAAGTTTTAGGTTTCGAGTTTATTTGCTGTATAAAATATTTTTCCGCCAATTGTTTTAATTATTGAGAGAATCATAAAAAAATACAAAAAAATTTGCGTTAATTGGTATTGATCCCTTTTCCAATTCGTGTAGCATGCAGTCTAACATAGAAGAAAACAGGTGTCTAACTATTAACTATTGTTTTTGTTGATTTTCTTCTTAGGTTATGTAATTTAAAAAAGATTCTACTCTGTTTTATGCCAGTCATTTAATGGTCTGTTTAAACATACTTAAATTATATAATTTTGACAATCTCGTAAGTTTCGCGGTGGTTACACGCGCAGCGGCAATTACAATCGAGAAGACACGGATTCTGTTTTCGACAGGAGCAGGTATTTACGTTACAAACTTGTCTGTTCGAGGTTCGAATGCTTATTAAACTTAAAATCGTTTTACAGTAAAACTTAGAAACTGTTTGTCGAATTTCGATTAAATTCAAAAGCACTTTTCTAATAGAAAAGAACTAACAAAATTGCTCTAATAAAAACCCCGTGTTGGTCCAGGCTCCTTTGCAAAATAGATCGTCTGCCTTCCAGCCAGGCAGCTCGTAAAAGGCGAGCATAAGCTTACCTTCATTGACACCGTGACGTCCTACTAGGTGGTAGAGTTTCGCAGCGACTCGCCCGGATTGGTACCGCCGCCTTACCTATTCCTGCCGCTGTAACCTTGCTTGCCATTGACGTGTCCCGGTTCGGAGGGTAAGGTAGCCGTTAAACTTACTTTTGCTCGAGGCCTAACATCCCGGCCTCAGGTTGACAACGCACGATTACCACCTTTGGTGTCTCTAGGCGGCGTGAATTTCTTATCATTAGGAAATTCGTCAGCCTTCCATTATCATTAAAAAAAGTAAATATAAAAATATCCTTAACTTTTATTTATATTTAACATTCAACATATTCCATCTCATTCCAGCGCTTAGAAAATGTTCCAATGGTACACGAAAGGTAACTGTCGTGAGCTCAAATCGAGTCGTGTATATGCAAATGTAATATTGTCTTTGGTATTACTTACATTCTCGGCTCGCCTGGTACTCTGGGGACGTACTAATGCTGACTTATATAAACACTGTAAAATATGTTTTATAGTTTATCGCTTTATCTTAGGATGAAAGTCATATTTTGTAAATTGAAGTTACTAAAGTCTGGAAGATTAGGATCCATATCATATTTTGTTAGCACTTTAGGTGGTTACTTTACTTTACCCACTTTTTCTACTCAAATTACTTTGTATTGCTTACCGTATGGCTGTACTTGTCGCCCTTTAATTTAATAAATACTGATTAGATTTCACCGTCCAATTTAAACGCGATCGACGAAAAAACACGTTTAAGCTAGGTTGCTATAATCAACGAACCATAATCCGTTAGTTTAATCATTTCTAGTTTGCTTACAAGTGACGAAGCATTGCTCATAGTTATACAAAATATTTAGAGCTGACAATCGAAAACGAACGACTGTAGTTAGCTTTTTAACTATTCTTACAAAAAACAGAAATTTGTAATTAAAACGTCTCGTTTTTAGAGTATAGGAACCGGGCCTTAGTCAATTGTCAAGAATGTCAATCATGTCAAATTGACTGTCAAAGAAATTTGGGATAATGTAAACATTTTATTGTTAAACTATTTTATGTGGTTAGTACATTCTCAGGGGATGGGGATGATAAAAATATTGTAAATTTTAAAAGAGTTCTTGCAAGAGCCCGGGATCACACCTTATAATAGAACTCGTTTACATTGAACTTAGTTGTCCTAAACTTGGTTTTCAATATGATCGGTGAAACGAGCCCCTAGTCATTTCGATTGTTGGATCATTCATTGTGTAGTAGTAGGACGAGAGTTTTGGCGCTATCGTGAATAAAGATGGTCGAATTTTTTTAATTATTATAGATTTTCTTGTTTATATTTGAGTAGAATTGGTTAATTTAGGTAGGAATTAAATTAATTTTGTTCAGTGAAAGTACACAAACGAAATAATCACAAAGAAATTAGTGTATCGTCTATTTACTCGCTGCCGTCAAATCTCACTAGATGAGCTTGAGTAACGAAGCCACCGCTTGACTCAAGACCCTGACCTGACATGACTTTGTACATAGTGACTAATGACTGTATAAGAATTAACTAACTTGACATTGGCAAAGTAAGTCGTGAAAAGCAATCGAAAGCCATATTTTTGAAAGTAGAAGTAGTAGTAGGACTAGGCAATAGAGGTAGGACTCTAACATCAGGGTCCACTATTGTTATGTTCCCGATTTAGAGGGCAGCCGGTCAAGTCGCCTAGTTTAGTAAACACAGGTTAATCACTCATAATATGTTACTTTGACAATGCACTGTTAACATATTTGGTATCCATAGCCGACTTCATGATATGCATTAGGAGATGAAATAAATTTCGCAAGCAATTTCTGAGCAACAGTTGTTCGTTAAATAATGTATCTGCAATCTTACTTACTTACTTACTTACTTAAGTAAATATACATTTGTCAACATAACTTTTAAATATGAATCTATACAATGGTTCCGCACAGGACAATAAAAAATGCTGTAATTGAAAATATATTTATTTCTTATTTAATAAATATTTAGCACTCTATTCTCTCTGCCTACTTTATTAGTTACTTAGCGTGAAGATAAGTAAATAAAAAATAATACTTAAAATCGGACCGTATAAGGTCGACATAGGTTACCCGATTAAAAATACAAATATCTAAATAACGTTTTTTAATCACGTAGAAATGTGCATTTTACTAATTATACACATTAGCTAATAAACTGACAGTTACAGACATGTGCCTATATTTGTCGTTTCCTCCAGGGGACACGGTAGTATTATTAACCTTTCAGTTTCGCACATGTCTGCGCATAAGGTCAATATCCTGATAGACTAGGAGTCCGCAGTCGGTAAACCTACTTCATCGAGTACCAAAATAATGACGAACATACAACGAGCCAGTTACTATCGAAAATGTTTCCAACGTAAGTTCGAAATAAATTGAATATCTAGCTTGCCTAACGTAAACTGTGAAAGTATCTTTATTCTGTCTGTTTTTTATTCGACCCATTTTCTTAAGGCGATTAATTTAGCGATTTTTAAATTTAGTGATTTTAGAAAAGTTGTCAGATTATTTTGATTTTTTTTCCGAATATAACTATCGTACTGTCCAATGGGATAGGTTTATTTGCAGCACCCGCTCGGTCTATGAAGGTTATTTGCAAAAGCATGTTTTATGTAACACAACAGTTAGAAGTAACAGAGTGACTAGCTTAAATATCTACTTATACACTTGTTCAATCCAATACAGAACATTGGCCCTTTTTTTAATAAACGCAGAATTTAAGGTGGTGATGACGAAGGAACTGTCTGCAAATGAAATTCTGATATCATTAGTAATTAAAAGTTGAAACCTATTACTAACATCCTTATTAATTAATTTGCTTATATGGTCTTTTCAACATTACATTTACAGTATTACCTTATACAGTACTTACATAACATATATAAATACATATCTTCACGCCAAGTCCCTTACGAGGCAGGCAGATAGTCATCGAGTGCCAGACACAGATCCTGACAAACTCGTCTTGCTTCCTTCACGTTCATTACCCTTTTCATACAAATACGCCGGTTGCGGAGACTCTCGACTCCACGCTCGGAAAATATCCAATTATCTGATCGTGAAATATCAGCCGTGGTCTCCCTGGGTACCTACATCCATCCACATTCGTATTGTATATCTGCTTTGTCAATCTTTCATCTTATACAGTACTTCATTTGTTTCAGTCCTGATGACGCTCAAATAGTGAAACTGGTTGGCTAAAAGAAAATATTAAACTGAAAATATTATATATTAAAAAGAAAATATATAAAGATTTAAAAAAGAAAAAAAATAAAGAAAAAAAAGTTTATAAATTAAAATAAAATATATAAATACTGTACAGTATAATTTATACTCTAATAAATACTGTACTTTATTTTTTCCATTCCAAGTATTAGTAGCTGTTATTTAATTGCAGGGAAAATAGGAAATACAACACTTTATTTTTTCCATTCCAAGTATTAGTAGCTGTTATTGTCAAGTGTTACGAAGTTCGCCATCTCGGATAGTTAAAGCAAAGTTATTTTTTTAATACTCGTATTGTACTAAAATTGCAAAAAGTGAAACGTCTGCATAATGAGCCCGTAAACGTGTTGCCTGTGCGCATGAATGACATTTCATATAAACACTCACTAGCTTGATATAAAAAACTTGATAAACATGTTGTATAATGTAGAAAGAAGCATGAATCAGACGCCAGGTGGATGAGCCGTCTTGTCTCGTCGGTGCTGTGGTTTAACCGGTTTTTGTAACGCAAATCACAAACTTAAGCGATAGTATATAAATGAAATAAATCTCGACAAGAAATATTAAAAGAAACACGAGCCGCCAGGTGTAGCAGTCGCAGTCGCAGTACTCATCAACGCTGTGAACTGGTTTTGAGGTGCAATATAAGAACTGAAGCGGATTTTATATTAATCATACTAAAATTGCAATGCAGGCAATAACACAACCTGATTGATTAAATCAGATACTAGATGAATGACTCATTGCTTGCTCAGATATACATTTATTTAGAGGATTCAATAATTAAGACATTCTCTAAAGACCGCTACATTTTATGCATTTTAGACGTAAGTTTTAAATTACTTCTTCCATTTGTCGTTAAAGTTGGCTAATAAAGGTTATAAATTAATGAATGAACGTTTATTTCTAAAAGATCCATCTGTACCGACCCCAAGTTCTTCTTGGCGTCGGTAAAAATGTTTAGTTGGTTTTTTGTTTTTTTACATGTTTACTAGCCGATCTGGCGAACTTTAAATCGCTTCAGATTAACAGCTACTAACAGTTTGTATGGACAACATTTAAGAGTGTTTTTTCCCTTTTCCCTGCAATTACTAACCTAACTTGACAAAAATATTAATTAATTTAATGTTTAATTCAATAACACATAAACAACATTGCCAAGTTATAGTACAACTATTTAAATTATGCGCTTCGACTTTACACTTTTTACTCTTTTTACACTTTATACTTTTATTTTTAATTTAGCTGACCTAATCTAAATTAAAGCGAAATTATAATTATACATAGTTAATGTAATAAAAATTCTATCTAGATGTCATTAAAATACATTCGGATTTCCGAAGCTTGACGAATACAGCCGAAGCGCATAATTTAAATAGTACTTCTACATTTAGTAGTATTGTTACGGAATGACTGGACAATACCGAATTGATTGTATTGGTGTTTTAGCCAAAGACAACCTGGAACAGCTAGCTAAACTTAGGAAAGGCGGCATTAGATTCAGTAAATAGGCATGCCCGAAAATTAATCTGAGAAGATGAATTGTTTGGCTCTAAGTCGCTTACGACTAGATTTACTACAACTAGTCGTTTTTGAGTTATTTGTACTTAATAGTGCATATTGTTGTTCACTTATCTTAACTAAGTGTTCACTTATCTTGTTAATTAAGTGTAGCTAAAAAATAATTGTAGGATGTAAATAAAATTTAAGTCGGACCATTTCAGAACCATTTGCTATCTTTCAAAAAAAAGAATGATCAAATCGCGACCTGGTACCCAATAAAATAGTTTGAGTCGGTTTTTGCAGTTTTACCGCGCTTAATTATGATTACTAGTGGTCGCCCATTGGTCGAAATTATTATTTTTTTAATTTAATTAAATTTAGTTTGGTCGACCAAACTAAATTTTAATATTTTGTTGATAAGAACACCATCTTCATTTCTCAAGACCAACTACTTTGTTTCCAAACTGTATGATTAAAGTTTGTGCGCCATCTGTGATCTTTTATCATTATCATCAATATATTTGTTTGTGTGTGTCAAATGCATGGTAGTGTGGGTAATGTTTTATTTATTGATTTGATGTACTTTATAAGCATTATTATTAAAAAATATTAGCGTTCTGCACTTCTCCTACACATAAACTATAATTGTGCCAAATTTTATGCTCCTGCGTCCGCGAAATTTTCGTATAAAGGGGTCCAAAGTTCCATGTTACGGAAATTAGTCCAGTGCATTTTGAATTATACTTAATAATATTTAATTATATATTTAGACACCTTGTATTAAATTTGAAGTTTTTGCACTTTTATTTCATTTACATTACGAACAAATAGTTGTTAATATGGACCAAACAACATTCCCCTGTCACCGACGACGATCAAGATAGAAACAATGACATGATTTGTAGCTTTTCTTCCACATGTTACCGACGTAAATCGTATGCGTGTTGAACGCTTATTATCAAATTTATTATACAAAGCAAAGAGTTACATGTTCATTGTAATCATTTTATATATAAACGTGGGAATTTCAGTCTAATTCTATATTATAAATTTCTTTCCCTTGCTTGTCCTAATTTCGGTATAGGTTAAAAGCAAAACTGCTTTTCTACCAAGCAACTTGTAATAGGCGAGCGTCGCTTTGTTTGTCACTAACACCCTGACCATGAAAGTGCGTGGCGCCGAAAACTTTGGATTTAAAGATAACTAGCTGCTGTCTGCGGCTTCGCCCGCAATTTCACAGGAACCCGTTATGCGATCGGGACTAAAATAATCCTATATGTTTATCCAGGTCACAATATATCTGTGCTCTAATAATATTCTTTTTAATAAATTCAAACTTAATATAAGTAAAGATATGGTTGCCGGGGAGTTTGTTTTGCCATTTCTTCTCCTGACTGGCTAGGGTCGGGAACGGTAGTATACAGTAGTACTACAGTACATAGGATATTGTAGTGTACGGTAGACAGGATTCAAATTAATCTACCTTTAAAATAATTTGTAATAAATTATGGAGTTTATCAAACATATAAATTAATAAAATATCTATTAACAGCATAAATAAGTGCTATGATTTAAATGTTAAAATGTATATACATATTTAATTTCTCTAAATTTAATTAAATATTTGCATACCATAATGTGGTAGAATATGTTGTATGCTTAAATATCTTTGTAACAACTTTTAACACACATATTCTGCAAATAAATATTTTGTATTTTCATTTCATTTTCTAAATTTCAGACAAATCCGTTCAGTCATTCGAGCGTGTAAGAGTAACATACAGCCATACAACATACTCACTAACCTTCGCATTTATAATATTAGGAGGATTTAAGTTGACGAAAGATAATTTTCACTGTGTTTTAAATGTTTGCAGAACCACATTTTAGGAGAGCTAAAAAAGAAAATAATCTAGGTACTAAAGACCACTAAAACAGGACTTCAATATTGAATATGTCGTCTAAGTATACAAAAAAATCTGACGGTTTCCCTTAATTTGACTCGGTTGCAATCGAACCACTCTTTACGAAAAAAAATCTAAAATCGGTTCACAAATAAATTGCACATATAAGCTATGTAGTTGTTAAAAAAACATCCAGTTGTTATTTGCTTGAAATGAAACCATTTTAGCTCATTAGCGATTGATTTTTCAAATAAAAAAAAATCAATCGTTGACAGGCGATATATAAACATTCATCAACTTTATTAGAAAGGCTTTGGACCGGTCCGCGTCCACAAAATTCAATTAATTAAAGCGTTTACATGTCCGTAACTAGTCCACGATAACAACCACTCGCTCCGATTCCATTTGGAACTGTCACAGCTTTTGATTCACCACAGATAATTAACAAGCGCATCATTAAAAAAAAATTAAAAAATAAATGAAGTTCTCGACCGTATCACCGCAGTTATTTATAGGCATAGGTTTCAACCAGGCACCCACGACTCACCGAAGATACAAATTCCCACAATGTGATATGTGACAAACCTATCGCTAAGCACGCGCATATCCAATCTCGGGCAACGTTGTTTTAATTAGAAAATTTAAGATAAAAACACATTTTTTTTGTTTGGGCTGGGATTCCAACCCGGGACCTTGCGAAGTCTTGTCCAATACCGGACCGCTAGACTAGATTGCTATCGCTAGGCTAGGCGATTAAACAACAAAATTATATAGAATGTGACAATGGCTTATGTGATGTATATACTCGTATAATGAATAATTACATTGTGATTTTTTGAGATTTAATTGTTACTTGTATTTGGTCAAGGCAAACGCTTGTTTGTCTTCATAACTCAATAAAAATAACAGCAAGAAAACCCAATAGAGGTCGTTCATTATATATACATATTTTACTAATAAGCAATCAAAATGTACTGAAAAGTCAGCAATGTCAGAAATATCGTTATTGGAGTAACCCTCATCAAGTATATTACTTAAAGGTCATCAAGACCAAAACTCAGTGCCATGTCAAAACTTCCCTAAGCACTTTGTAGCTGGGTCTTTGCGTGTGAAATGAAACTTAATACTTGGCAAGAATGTGCGGTCGACCCTTTGACCCGGTAATTTTGAAGGACTTGTTTATAAATACCCAAACCTTAATGAGGTGTTTTGGGGGAAGTTATTCGAGACCGTGTCTGTATAATCGAGGACAATCACTTACTTTTTGACCCTTATAATCTATACATATCCTTTTTACCTTATTGTCTCTTATCCTTTTGATCTTATTATAATTAATTAGTGAGGTGAAACAGACGTGTAAGAGAATTTTACCGTCAAATTTCTCTGTAACGTTCATTGACCTCTAATATCTTCGCAAGGAAGCTAATATACATTTCAAGCTTTTTTTTAAGTGAAATTTTTAAAGGCTCATCGAAAAATTATGACAATGATGATCATAAAAAAGGTTCACTTTTTATGTGTGTATGCTACATTTACACATTTTTATATAATAAGGGGATCAAGGCGCGCTGTTCACCATTTTTAGTACTATGGCCTTAGCGACTTTCTGGCATCATATCGACAGTGCTTGTTGTTGTGTTTTGTTCAGACTTCAGAGAGTGAGGTAGCCTCTAGACTTGCATATTTAGGATAATATCCGGCAATAAAATAACCAAGCACTTTTATTATTACTAATAAAATATTAAGAAGAATCGCCTCTGTGGTCTAGCGGTCCGGTGTCGGACTTGACTTCTTGAGGTCCCGGCTTCGATACCCGGGTCGGGCAACAGAAAAAATAGAAAACGTTTGCTACTAATTTTCGAATAAAGATAACATTGCCCGGGATTAGATGTGTGCCCGGTTAGCCATAGACTTGCCACCTGTCACATTGTGCGACTTAGTGTCTTCGGCTAGATGTGAGTGCTCTGGTTATGCCTCTGCTTACTCTGGATATGGGCGTGAAGATACTTACATTTTTTTAGGAAATAATTTAAATATAGATGCGACAAAAAATCTTGCAGGTTTACTAAATTCTTTATATCTTAGTGATTCAAATTATTTGTAATACTTATAATTTTAGTTTATCTTACACAATACTCCTGATTTTCAGAAGATTAGAACTCCAAAGTATTCAAACCGTGAATAGGTTTGTCTAACTGTCGAGGATCGTTTAATTTTTTTTTGGACAGGCCTTTTTTCAAATTCCCAACCCCAGGCTCTCCAAACCATAACTAACACGACAGTGACTGGCATTAAAGTATATCATAGAGAATACTAAAGTATAAATTAGCTAATAGTCCAATATGTAAGACTTGGGTTTGGATTTACCAAGGCTACAATAACTAAACGTTTAATTCACATCTTTGAGATAGTGCAATGCGAAACTGATAGCCCATATTTATGAATTTAATGAATTTAAGGGAAACATTATACATGGTTTACGAAAATATTAATTACGCTATCCTTTCGTATCCTAAAGAAATCATATATTAAAACCTGCAAAAATTCATGTTGAGATCTAATTAAAATATTTCAATTTAAACATACCTTACATTTTTCGTGGCGTCTCGTTTTTCTCGTCCATGAATAACCACGTCGTGAATAAACACCTGCTATAAAAATTTACCCTTCATTAATAAAATGTAAGAAATTACATGGTGCAGGGAAGCGCAAATGTTGACGAGCAAGTTGCATACAGTCGCCGAAGTTTGTTCACTCCTGACAGGAATTATAAACGAGTTTCATCCCTAAACTCAAATGTTAAAGTTTACATCAGCATACGCATGTTTCGTAATTAACTACTGAGTGTTTTTACCCAACATAATTTTCACAGTGACTTCATATTTTCAAACGACCCCCATTAATGTCGGTTTAAGCTGGTTACAGACTCAAGGCGCAATTTTTTTGTTAGAAACCCGATTACATTTTACAGCAAAAACGCTGATTTTTCTATTATTTTATATAGTAAGTACCTACTAGTTGTTCCGGCGAACTTCATTCCGCCCGTTCGGTTTGTATGGGAAAAATTAAAATGTTGTTTTTCCTAGTTTCCTCGCTGTTTTAAGGGATCAAATGTACCCCATGTCTTTCTCCCGGTTCTTAGCTACCTCGCCACTCATTTTCAGCCTAATCGGCTGGCTATCATGACTTTATATAGACGATTCATCTTTCATATTTTTTTTTGTTTTTAAGGTGTACTCTCTTATTCGGGGCGAAAACAAATCCAACGAATCAAAAACCATAAAAATTGGTCCAGCAGATCTCGAGTTATAAGTGTTGTAACAAACCCGACTTTCTTTTATATGTATAGATTTTAAACTATTGTATTTATAGCTGGTATTGTGTCTCTGTTGTGTTTAGAGTTTCGTAGCCAAATGGCGTAAAACGAAACACAGATGTGTATGTCCGTCTGTCATATATCACATGCACTTTATTTACAAACTCTTAGGACTACGCTGTTAAAACTTGGTGGATAGAACAACCGCTTTGTGTTTTATAAACAAAAATAAAAGAAACTGACCCTATACATGGAAATGAAACTAACAAATGTTTGTTTCTTGGAAGTTTCATTGCAGTTTTTGAATAAAAACTTATTTATGTCCTTATCTAAGATGAACCTAATCTATATCTGTACTGAAAATCATTTAAATTGTTTTAGTGATTGAGATATAAATGAACAGACATACTTTAACGCGTATACGTTACTTGGGGCATGAATTTATGTATGTAATGTAGCAAAAATATTCGTCCTTTTCCTTGACCCTTGTCATTTACATAAAGATACGTTACTGTTCAAACTTCTTTAATAATAGATTGAGTTCAACTATAAAACTTGAGCGCTAACTGTTTACAGTAAAAATGTTAACATTTCGACATAAAAATATATATTTACGTCGTTGTCCCTTTTCCGAGTTTAATTTACATACACACCACATTTCTTTATAGTTTTAGGACTGCGAAGACAATCTCTCTACGACCTACGTGACCTGTATATTATTAATCGCTACGATAGCACAGTAATGTAATACTCAATATTGTAACTCGACCCTGTTTTTAAACTAAATACCTAAGCGGTGCGTAGCGTCAACACTCAATAGGGTTACGTGCCTTCAGTATTATATCTACGTTTGCCTATTTTTATTTGTAATTTTATCCCTTTAAATATTGTTTTTTTATTCGTTTAATGGAAATCACTACATAGTATAAAACAAAGTTGCTTCCTTTGTCCCTATGTCTCTTTGTATGCTTAAATCTTTAAAACTAAGCATTTTGATGCGATTTTTTTTAATAGATAAAATGATTGAAGAGAAAGCTTTATATGTATATTTTACCCGTGCAAAGCCGGGACGGGCCGCTAGTGTTCAATAAAATGGGTGTAGTGCTTTTGTTTAAGTATCAGAATTAATAAAAAAATCATCCTTAACCGCTCAAGCGGAGCTCAAAAGCAACACAATAAATTACATAATTGGTTTTTACTGTAATAGTTGAATCTATTAAACCAACATAAAATTCACAAATCACACGTTTACTTATTGGTTACAAAATTTAAAAAAAATAAAAAAGTTCTTCAGAACTACACAACCGCGAATTATTTGTTTACCAAATGTCTACCAAACTCGAGATTAGTAGATATTAACAGGTTTTCGTCCGTCTGTATGAAGATGGATCACTATATATTACACTACCTTGACTGTAGTGTAATAAAATATAGCCTATATCCAATACTATACATTGCATGGTCATTGAACTTGCAAGTGAATGATAAAAGTGCTATTTTTTTTAAGTCTTTTTTTTTACAATTTCAGTTAAATAT
>NJDC01001921.1:280500-304541 GCA_002245475.1 Calephelis virginiensis | reverse complement strand
AACTACCACCGGATCGAAACGCGGCCACACACTGAGGAGATCCGGCCAAACAAACTCAGCGAGCTTGTCTATTTTCAATAATAATAGTTACAATATAAACTAGATTAAAAATATAAATCACAATCTTACTTTAACTTACATAGAAGGTACAACAAATAACATTAGAAATTGCAGTGGGAGATTGAAACCTCTATCCCCAAGCATGTTCATCTTCCAGATACTCAGAGACCGTATTGACGCATTTTTGACATAATTTTGCTTTGATACATTTTTGTAAACTTATTTATAGGTAGATCTCTAATACCAATGGGCAGCATATTGTAGAAACGTAAACATTGACCCAAAAAAAATTACTAATTTTATGGAGACGAGTTTTATATGCGGCTAGGTTATTTTTGTTCCTCGTATTAACATCGTACACATCATCAAGTTTTTTTGTAAACATACATAGTTTTTTCAACATACATTAAATTCTCATAAATGTATTGGGAACTGAAGGTTAAAATATTTGTTTCTTTGAATTTTTCTCGGAGGGAATCCCTTACTTTAAGATTATAAATAGCACTAATAGCTCTTTTTTGTAATACAAATATAGTATTTATATCTGCAGAATTTCCCCAAAGAAGTATCCCATAAGACATTAAACTATAAAAATAGCTGAAATATACTATTCGGGCTGTCTCAACATCTGTTAATGTTCTTATTTTTTAACTGCGAATGCTGCTGAACTAAGCCTATTTGCCAGTTTCTCAATATGAGGGCCCCATTGTAATTTATTATCAATTGTGATGCCTAAACAGACAGTGGATTCAACCAGATCCAGTTTAGATCCATTTAGTTGTACATTGGAATCTACTAGCCTAACATTGGGCATTGAAAATCTAATACATTTCGTATTATTACCATTTAAAAGAAGGTTGTAAATATAAGTGTCTTCCGCGAACAAACATCAATATATTAGTTTGTGTGTATCAAATACATGGTAGTGTTTGTAATGTTTTATTTATTGATTTGATGTACTTTATCGGCATTATTATTTAAAAATATTAGCGTTCTGCACTTATCCTACACATAAACTATAAGTGTGCCAAATTTTATGCTCCTGCGTCCGCTTAATTTTCGTAAAAAGGGGTCTAAAGTTTTGGCATCACGTATTAAATATATGGATTCTCCTTAAAATTTAATATCGCCTCTGTGGTCTAGCGGTCCGGGTGTTGGACTTGACTGCATGAGATCCCGGGTTCGAATCCCGGGTCGACCAACAAAAAGAAAATTGGATTTTTCCAATTTTATAATACAAAAATGTTGGTCGGGATTGGAAATGTGCCCGGTTGGTGATAGGCTTGCCACCTATCACATTATGGGACTTAGTATCTTCGACTAGTCGTGGGTGCCTTGGTTGTACCTCTGCCTACCTCTTCGATATGGATGGATGGATATGGGCGTGAAGATACTTAAAATTTAATTCAACTGATTTTGCTACGAAACAGTAAGACGCAAACGTCCACGTCGGTTGATTTTTGATAGGGCCTCTCTTTTTATCTGTCATTACGTTGACATTTTTTAAACAAAATGGAGACTTAATGATAGTTCCCGAGTTGAGCTGGGTCTACTGAGTAGAAAACACCATCTGCCTATCGGCCAGACAGCTTCTGAGCACTGGTCTGGCAACAAGACCACTAGTGATAGAGTGTTGTACAGCAATTTGCTCGGATAAGTGTCTTACCGCCTTACCAATTCCTGTCGCCATAGTCTCGATGGTGTTCGGTCCGGGTAACCAGTATAACTTGCACAATAGGCCCTAACATTCTGATCGTAGGACTACGATGCACTTGAAACACCTACGGTTTGTATAGGCCATGTTTGCCTCTTCCCAACAGAAAACACATGTGCTTGTTCACTGACCTATCACAAAACAAATTAAATGTTTATTGACGTTTCTGAGTGCAGCCGTGGTTCTAAGCTATAGGTTTGTGTCGACTGTTCCTAGCTAATACCACAACCACCTTAAAGTCAGAGCTCGTCACTGCTGTGTTCTTATCTGAAAGGTCGAGTAGCCTGTTAATTTACGCATGAGATTTAACAACCCAGCCTTAGCTAGGCAACGCACCATCATCATTCTTGGTGTCTATAGACGACCTATATTTCTTGGCATGGCAAATAATCTAGCCTGCCTGTTTGACTTGAAGTACGTTAATAAACGTGGAATTGAGATAACATATTAAATTTCGTTTTACCTTGTTTCAGATCTTTTACCCAGTGGACTGAAATGGTACAAGACCCTGGCTCGCAGATATGTGATGTAAGTTTCCAATTTACACAGTGTATATATACTTTTAGTGAACGGCTGTTATACTGCTCGTAACCTAGTTTAAAAATTACCGAGTATTTTTAAACTAGGTTTTAGCTTGTTTAATTAGCTACCCGCAACGGGTCAAACTGTTTTTATGGCATTGAGCTTATATTTAGTGAACGTTACGTTTTTAAATTTTCACATGTCTTATATCTTACTTATGTGGGACTAAGATAAAGTACAGCACAAGTATAAGGACTTAACTTATAAATTACTTTCAATGATGCTAATACTAATAATAATACTTAAATAGATACTGGAATAAATTTAATAAATACCAACGCCCTAAAATGCAGACATTTAAATGCCCCTCACTTAAATGTCTACCGTCGGGAATCGACCCTAGTCTTGCGCTTGGTCCGTGGCGCTAGACGAGTACGCTAACACCTCGACTAACGAAGCTGTCAAATTAATGTTCCTGGAATAACCACCAAAATTTATCTACCCTTAAGCTAAACAATTCATTTTGCTTCAATTGTGGGTATCGGTCATCGATTCCAAAAGTGAATACAAATGAATTTAACGAACATACAAAGATCTATATTTATATACTTAAATGATCCCCCGTCAGGAATCGAACCCGAGTTGCTAAACGCCAAACGAGTTAGACGTGTACTCTAACCCCTCAACCAGACCTTGGTCCTTTTATCACTTTGGACCCAAAGCCATAGCACGTGCATGAATAATTGAGTGAACATCGAGCGTCTCTACATGCGCGTGCGCATTCCAATTCACAGCACGCACGCCGCGTGCGCTGAATAAATGCAGCCTGTTTTTGTTTGCTGTAGAATTGGAGTGCATTTTCCTGTTATGTCACTACCACGTGTTACTCCATTTGGTAACTGTTTTTAAATTAACGAATATTATTTAATTTAAGAGGTTTCGTTGATAAGTTTACAAATATTAAGATAACTGCACCTTTAATGAGTATCGAACTATCGAAAATTTTCATGTATGGGTCATCCATGTAATTTCCATTTCTTCAATAAAAAGATTTAAGATTTTTTACAAACCTTGCAATGTCAAAACGTCTTTAATATTTGTAAATAAGAAGGAAATGAACATTAGTTAAGTGTCGGTGATACATGAACATTTGACATTCAAAATTTCAAAAAAAAAATTGAGAGGTCAAGGGAGACCCGGATGTAATATGTATATAATTCATTATGTACAAAAAAATCTGTATACACTCAACAAAATAAATCAATAAAAAATAATCGTCGCGACACCACACTGTTCAATACGAAATAGAAACAGCAAGCAGCAAACATCAAACCACAGCAAAATGTGTCGTTACAACTTTTCGTGAGATTTTTTTCCGTCTAGCCCCCATTCACATACTTAATTAACGATAAGGAACTTCGTTCCAAAAATCAGTCTTTTGATTTCTTTAATGGTGATGATACATTTTAAGTTGCGTATAACTAAAAACCATCTGTTTACTTTACATTAATATAAAAAGTTACTAACTGTGTAAACTTATCAACTCGAGACTAGTGGAAGAAAATGTTGATTCAGTTTCAATTATATCAAAAGTCGTTTTAAACTAGATAAAAATTCGAGGAATTTTCCCAGTAATAAGTAAAAATCCTACAATGTAACTAATCCTACTTAAATTAAACTCGAACAAAAACTGCATTATCATATTCAAGCGCTGAAAGCACTGCGGTAATCTATATATAGGGAATTTTAAAAGCAGTTACGTAAAGCAGGTATTCGGTGTTGCTATTTACGTAAAATCCACGCTAATTTTTAAACTGGTAGCTTAATACCCTTTTCAGATATCACAAAGACTAATAAATGCTCGTTATTCCGGCTAACGTCCCATTAGCACATAAACGCGTGCTTTTAAAAGGCGGATAATTTCGGCTATTACATGAACTTAGATTAATGGTTGTGCAAAAATAGGTATTAAAATGTTCTTAGTTTTTTTTACCACGATATCTTTTTAAATAACACATGCACATGTCTACTTTTTTATGCCAAAAAACAGCAAAAGCAAATACGCGGCTCCTCTGAGGGTAAGAAATAACCGCAGCCTAGAGACACCATAAATGTTGTAGGTGCGTCGCTGTCATGTGGAAAACGTGTTGGGCTAACTGTGTGAATGCATCAGCTACACTACCAACCAGACCGTAATATGACAGAGTTATTATTGCGGCAGGAATAAATAGGTAAGACATTTTTTCTAGTGTTTTTTTTTTATAATTACTTGGTAATAGTTCAAACATTAAAAGCATCCAAAATATAATATCATCAATGTAATCAATTACTATTATGTATAACCTAAAAATAATTTAGGTTATTTGTAATAGTAAAGGTCTTTGTCAAATTTATACTAGATTACATGTTAAGCATCAACTGCCCAATAAATAATTTTAAAATTAAAAAAATCAATGAAACATCAATCACGGGCGGCGTATTTTTCCTAGAAAAATGGAAATACAAATTTTCCAGTTTTTTATTATCCGAACGGGGGATCGAACCTGGAACTCAAGAAGTCAAGGTCGACACCGAGCCGCTAGATCAGAGGCGAATAAAATAAAAAATGACAAAAAAATTGACAAAACCTAAAATAAGTAATTTAATATAATGTGTTATATTATTTTGTAAATATTTTGTCACTTAAGAGAACTTTTACAACTTCGATGCCGAACTTACCTATGTGTATGTTTCCGATAGGCACCACGCCAACTTTATAGAATATGTGTTATATTTTTCAAACGAGTTCTATCATTTTTAAGAAATAAATTGTGTTGACCGAAAAACTACTTTAAACAATATTTTCCCCCGTTTTGGATTTATACCAGTTATCACTTACATTTATCGTTCTATTATTTTTAGCAAATAAACTTTGCTAAAAATGTCAAATACCTACATGTCAACACCTACTTGACATTTCCTCTGCCGTGATCCATATTTCGTTTTTCATTTGTCGCCTCTGTGGTCTAGCGGTTCAGTTGTTGGACTTGACTGCATGAGATCCCGGATTCGAATCCCGCGTCGGGTGACGAAATGAAAATTGGGTTTTTCCAATTTTTGGTTTGGTTTGGTTTTGGGTTTGTTGCTCGGAATAGGATATGTGCCCGGTTGGCGATAGGCTTGTCACCTATCACATTGTGGGACTTAGTATCTTCGGCTAGTCGTGGGGGCCCTGGTGGTGCCTCTGCCTACTTTTTCGGGGATATGGGAAGATACTTTTTTTTCATCTACCATTTACTCCAGATACACTATGGTAATTGAATTATTTATAATATAAAAATGAATTGCTAAATGTGTTGGTACCTAAGCGCATAACTTCCGAACGACTGAACCGATTTGGCTAATACTATTTTTGTTGTGTTAGTTATAGTCAGAAAAAGGTTCTAATGAAGAGAAAAACTAGGTAAATTGCAGGGAAAATGGGAAAACCAATACTTTATTTTTCCCCATACAAACTGAATGGGTGGAACGAAGTTCGCCGGGTCAGCTAGTAATTAATAAATTTTTACAGTCATAATTGTACCATCAGTCATATCTATACATATAAAAAATAGTACTAAAACTAAATCTCTACATGATTTTTTTTTAATTTAGGATTCCTGTTACTGCTAAATCTTTCTCCATTACAAACCATAAATAGTCACTTCAACGTATGTAGTCCCAGACAACAGCTAGTTGATAAATGACGTGGCGATACTAATCATGCCAAACGTTTTTATTTTTAACAAATATAGTAAAGTATCTTCACGCCCATATCCCCGAAGAGGTAGGCAGAGGTACAATCAAGGCACCCACGACTAGCCGAAGATACTAAGTCCCACAATGTGATAGGTGGCAAGCCTATCGCCAACCGGGCACAATTCCAATCCCGACCAACATTTTTTTATTAGAAAAATGGAAAAATCCAATTTTCTTTTTGTTGGCCGGATTCGAACCCGGGACCTCAAGTCCAACACCCGGACCACTAGACCACAGAGGCGATTTTTAACAAATATACATCAGCAAATCGCAAATTGAATAAAGTCAGTTGCTAATTTAGCCAGACCATTCCAAAAATAACTTTTATGTTACATTAGCTGTTGCCCACGGCAGTGCCCGCTTGGTTAATGTTTCCACATACATTTTTTGGGGTAAAAACTATCCTGTGTTAATCCAAGATTCCTCTATGTGTGTGCCAAATTTCGAGAAAATCGGTTTAGCAGTTTTTGCGTGAAGGTGTAACAAAAAAAACAAACACACAAACTTTCGCATTTGCAATATTATTAGGATAAAACAAAACGCTGTAATAATACTTGAAATAATTTATTTTGTTTGTTTAAAATACTTAAGAATTTCCTTGAATAAATTTATATAATGTTGCAGGCGTTATTAGCTCTGTTTATTGTTAGTTTCCAACAGAAGGCAGTTCCGTTGCAGTTTAAGAAAATCCTGCCGTGTTTTAGAAACGTTCTATGTAGGAAACGGTAGGAATTTCTATTAATATGTTAATCGTTGAAGGAACGTCGGGGCCCAATCGTTTTGTAACTTTGAATGTGTTTTACATTTAAGTATGTGCATGTCCATAATGATAATGTTTCCTGTGCCTGTTGTTTGTACTCCCTGTTTCTGAAAAAAATAACAAATGACGAACCAATGTTTTAAGGTCAGTAAGTTAGTTACAAATAATTGGCAACACCGCAAAGATCATCCGCTTCAGGTTAGTAACCCCTTCATTAACGACTATATATATATATATATTGATCAACCGAAATGCCTAGACAAATACCTAATTATCGGTAAATTTTAAAAACATCACAAAATTCCGATAATTAAATTTTTTGTTGGGTTTTGCTAGAAATTGATAAATATTTTCTATTATGTTTCCCGACCCGGGACCTCTAGAAGACAAGTCCGACACCAGAACCCTTGACTACTTATGCGATAGGTACATAGTACATATACATAAAAACGTATAGGCATAGTGCGACCACAAACACAGTGACATGAAATGTTTTTGATATTCACTTTATTGTAGTATATAATACCTGTTAATACCTGTTACCACATAGAATATAACTATGTTTCTTTCCGCTGTCTGTCCCTACGTATGCTTAGATGTCACGCAACGGATTTTGATGCTTTTTTTAACAGATAAAGTTATTGAAGAGGAAAGTTAATATTTGTATTAACTTTTTATTAAATGGCTAATATGTTGCTAACCTCGCTGTATTTACAACTTCACCGTTGGCTGAGCACTCTGCTCGGCCCACAAAGCCCGGGGAAGTTGTAAAAACCCCGAGTTTGGCAACACATTAGTCATTCAAAAAAAAACTTCACCGGACACAGAACTTGCGTAATAGGGGTTGGTGTTAGGTTGCTAATGAATCATATAATATTTTCCATTTAAAGTATCTTGCCATACTTAAGCCAAATACTTGTCGCAGTCTAATAATACTCCGCTAACCCACTTCTAGTCTCAGGAGAGAAGCCTTTGAACCGGTTCATCACGATCCGATTATAATCGGAGCGGAGTAGTGTTACGAAACTGAATGCTAAATCATTAACGAGGTATTGTTGGTTATCGACAAAACCGGGGAAAATCTACGACACGATCTGTCTGAGCCATCATCATTATTATTGTAACTGTTAACGTAAGGCGTTGAAACTCCATTTTCTTAACTGTAGACTTGTTTGTTTTATGATATTTGAAGGTAAACAAGCAGATAGATTTCCTGATGGTAAGAAATTCACGCCGCCTAGAGACACCATATGTGGTAACGGTGTAGTGCCAACCTGAGGAAGAGATGTTGTCCTCGAGGAAAAGTAAGTTTACCGGGTACTTTACCCTCCAAACCGGAATACGTCAACAGCAAGCAAAAACATTATGGCGGCAGGAATAGGTAAGGCGGTAGTACCAATACGGGCGAGTCGCTGCGAAACTCGAGCACCTTGTAGGATGTCACGGTGCTAGTGACGGTAAGCCTATACTTGCCTTTTACGAGCTGCCTGGCAGGAAGGCAGATGGTCTATTCTACGAAGGAGCCCGGACCAACTCTGACTCTTACTCCTCCACTTCGTATGGCCTTCGTCATACTTTATACCGCGTTCCTTGGCACTTTTTATCGTTTATCAATAAGAAAAGTTACTTAGTGGGTAAAAGGTTGAAATAAAAAACCAACTTAAAAAAAAGTAGTATGTCCTTATCCTCGAAGTGGTAGGCAAATGCACAACCAAGGCACTCATGACTAGCCGAAAATACTAATTCCCACAATACGATACGTGGCAAGCCTTTCGCCAACCATACACACATCCACTTCCGGGTAGACTTTTTATTACAAAATTTAAAACTTATTATTTGGCCCGCTAGACCACAGAGGCGGCTATATGTAACCAAATAAATAAGAGTAGAGATACGTGTATGGGAACAAAGACAGGAAAGTTGCTAAGAAATACTACTTATTTCTACGAGCAGTCGCTAGCAATTCCTCATAGGCTACAAAAGTATTTCTTGATAAAAAATGCAAAAAAATGTCCGACCGTTAAATGAAAATGTCAGGCCTGCATACTCGTTGGCCGCCATTAAAGCTAAACATTCCATGACCCTAATTGAACTCACATAATAGGTAATTTTCTAGCTCGTCTGATTAAACGGACATATAGACAATCGATTCGCGTTCTGAAGTAGGTCGCCCTGGAGCATGGAATACCATGATGGGATTGAGTTTTATTTTTTAATAGATCTACATTAAAAATAAGACACGTAATTAAGCGCTCAAATAAAACTTTTTATGAAAATTAAATTACTATGGATATATATAAAATTAATCCCCATTTCGCGTGGTCATTGCAAACCCAGAAATGCAGACAACGGGGTGTTCATCTTATAAATGTATGCAGGAATCGAAGCCAAAGCTCGCAGTTGGTTAGGCATGTATACTAACCACTCGAACGAGGTGGTATAAGTCTATTTATATCAAGGGGTGAAAAATACTATAGAACGTATTTGCTTTCGGAATAACTATTAAAACCTAAGAAATAGGCGGTAGATCGTTTTAACTAATATCAAAGTAAAACTAATTAATTAATAAACTAATATAAAACTTAAGTAATAAAATCATAGTTGCCGAGGAATTTGTTTCGCCGTTTCTGCTCCTGACTGGCTAGGTTTGGAAACGGTGGTAGTAAAGGCATACAGGTAATAGGCCTGGTTGCCGAGGAGTTTGTTATGACGTTTCATCTCCTGCCTGTGTTGGAAACGGTGGATAGGAATGAAATTAATCTGTCTTTAAACATATTTGTATTTAAAGATTATGTTTCGTAGTTTACGGTGGACAGATTTAAATTTATTTACCTTTTAAAATTGTTTGTAATTTATAATTCAAATTGTAACAAATATTAAAATATTTTTTGTATAAACTTTAAAACATTGTGTACAAATTTAAATAATTACTTTTATAAATATCAAAATATTTGCACACCACAATGTGGTAGAATATGTTGAAAAGCAAAAATAATTTTGCAACAACTTCAACACGCATATTCCGCAAATAAATATTCTTTTCTTTTTTCTTTCAACTTCCTTATGAAAATCCTTATAGAAAGTCCTGTCCATGTCTTTTTACGTACTTTCGTTGTTTAAGTTAACTGTAGAGCTGGTAGGGTCTTACTTCCAAGATCAGGGTTTTTGGCGGTAGTAATAAAATTGTACTATGAATACCGTGACCTTTTCACGTATGTAGTTATAAGAATGGAAAAAAATTAATAAAGAACGTTCCTTTAAAAACCCACAAGTCTTGTTTGAAAGAACGGTTAAACTTATAGGCAATATCACAGTAAAGTAGTTTATAGGCGGCCTTTAAAACGAGTATGCCGTATACACGATACACATTTGCAGTAACTTTGGTCAGTAACGGTTCAGTAACTTAAGGTGGAAAGTAACCTGTGTGAAAAAGGCAATGGTTGATAAGACTAGTGCTTAAGTTCACAGGTTTTTAATTCACAAGTGACGGCACAGACCACAAAATTAAAAATAACTCAAAGCAATCCCACACACAAAGGTCTTTATAACGTACGTCGTCTAGGTTTAAAAGTCGTGGAAATATAAAACATGCAAGTAGAGCAATTTTGTTGCACTGCTAATAGCATATTTCAGTCAGAGTAAAAATAAATTTCAGTTTTAATCTCATGTAAGAGATAAAATGGAAGCAGACACTCGAAATATTCAAAAAGCTTTCTCGGAGACGCGGCCCGTGTAGCGCTATGTATTTGACGTTTGACATTTCGTATTCCGTTCAAAAATTGAAGCAAATAATTTCCACAGATATTAAACATGCTACGTCATTTCTAAACGCTTATGGGTGGAATACTAAAACAATGTGGGTGCTGATTATGTAGCTCAGTTGCCAACTCAAAATAGAAAAGTGTACATCAAATGACGTCATTTGTGTTTGCTATCTCTATTGTATTTCTGTTGGTCACTGGAGATAGCAAATATGAAATACGTCATTTGAGAGCTATTTGATGCACACTTTTCCATTTTGAGATGGCAACTGAGATACATAATCAACCCCCTGTATTCTAACTAATCATTATCTTTAATGAAATATTAAATCTCAGCAGTAGAGTTAAGTCTCCGAGTAAATACGAAATTTACTTATTTTTGTGTGGATGGCCCTGTTTATGGGCTTAAGTGTCTTTCAACCTTTCTTTTTCGATCATCATCCGAGCGTTATTTTAGCTTCTTAAGACGTTGAAACTACATTTTCAACTGTAAACCAACTAAAGTATCTTCACGCCCATATCCCCGAAGAGTTAGGCAGAGGCACAACCAGGGCACCCACGTCTAGCCGAAGACACTAAGTTCCACAATGTGATAGGTGGCAAGCCTATCCCCGATCGGGCACATTTCCAATCCCGACCAACATTTTTTTTTATTAGAAAATTGAAAAAATTCAATTTTCTTTTTGTTGGCCGACCCGGGATTCGAACCCGGGACCTCATGAAGTCAAGTCTAACACCCGATTAAAACAATGTGACAAAATATAATAGTAAAATATATAAAGGAAACGCACCTCACTCAACATGTCAATGAAAATCACATTTGAATATAATATTTTTAAGGGTATATAGTATATAGTCATAATCGCCCATATAAACAGACAAAAATTCTAAACTCTGAATTCTAAATTCTGAGCCCGACTCCAGTTTACCTAAGATATTTTTTTCTCTCAAACCGCAGAAAAAGTGCTATCGTACCAAACATCTTCCATGTACAGACACCTATTAGTTAGAATCCCAATGTTATCAGCAAGACATCAAAAAAATCAAGATATCGCCCTTAAAACCGATAGAAAATTCACACTTAAGTAGTGAATAAAAGTTCGGAGTTCTTGGAAGTTTAACAAACGCTTTATCTACGAAATAAAGTCCGAAGTATTTTACCTTTGAGCAATATCTTATAAAATACAAAACGACACGAAACAAAGGCGACCGCTCTATTGAATTTCAAATTAAAACTTCACTTCATGAAATATTAACTTAAGGCCGTATACACACTGGCCGCTGAGATATTCAAATGGAATGCGCTGACGCTGGGTGCGAGAGGTCGCGAGTGTGCACTCCGTGGTTTATGTTATGCTAAGCGATGCAGAGACGGTAGGTTTGTTCATTGCGAATTTTAAAATAGCCCTAAGCATAGGCGAAAGCGAATGTTCCAAAAATAAATTTTTGTTTAACTATTAACTGACCTAAAAAACGTTATGCCCTGCACATACAACACATATTCTACTATCTATGCTAAAAAATTCACAAAAATCGTTAGCTGTTATGAAAGAATCTGTCCACATTATTTAGTAAAGTCGTTTTATACTCTTATGAAAATATCTTTTTTTTAATGATATTGGAAGGCAAACAAGCAGGCGGATTTCCTGATGGTAAGAAATTTTCGCCGCCTAGAGATACCAAAGGTGCTAACGGTGCGTTGCAACCCTGAGACCGGGATGTTGGGCCTCGAGCAGAAGTAAGTTTACCGGCTACCTTACCCTCCAAACCGGAACACGTCATGACGTTATGGCTACAGGAATAGGTAAGGCGGAGCCAGTGATACCAATCCGGGTGAGTCGCTGCAAAACTCTACCACCTAGTCAGATGTCACAGTGTTAGCGACAGTAAGCCTATGCTCGCCTTTTACGAGCTGGCCTGGCAGGAAGGCAGATGATGGTGGATTTGATTAGCCTAATGCCTTACCCGCCGCTTTGCCCGTGTATTTAATTGTTTTTTTCCTAAGTAGAAACGTGTTCAGAAATCAATATTAAACGTAAGATATATGCTACAAAGTCTCAGCTATTTTTTCGCTAAATTTTCCTGAAATCAGGCTAACAATTTTTATAGAAAAAAAACATGAATACAAAAATTTCGCAATTATTGTGCTGTTAGAGACTATTACGTGTTAAGATAGTGGTATTCTTTAACCACCACAATTTCGTTGTTAATCTTTTAACGCGTTTTTATTAATCTTTTAACCCAATTTAAAAAGTCAGTAATTGTCAAAACAACTATCCGTAATTATAACAACCATCACGATAACATATCGATAAACACATTGAAATCGATTCATCCGTTTAAAGGTTATGATGCTACAGACATACACACATAAAGAGAAGTAAAACATGTACCTCTTTTGGCAGATCGTCACACTTTAGAAAAGAGTTTGATTTGTAAACCGCTTAAGCGCTTAACACGGTACATACAATAAACGTTGGGTACTGCATACATAAGCGTAATTTCAAAGGCAGGTGTATTGAATCCTACAGTGCATTAGTTGCAGATTCCATTCCTCCTTATTTTAAAAGTAAAAATAAGCCACGATAACGCCAACGAATAAATTACTGTTATCTAGATCGTAATCGTGAAGCCGTGCTTTTTTAGAGATATAATATTTATTCAGATTTTGAGATTACATTTAAGGAGCTTGTGTTTGTATCTTTATGAACAGATGCAATAAGCAAAATTAAACAAATGCATATATAAAGGGGCCGTTCATAAAATACGTCACACTGAAATTAGCTTTTTTTGACCCCCCCTATAAATATTTCGTTAAAAAACTAAGAACCCTGCTTAGTATGATAAATTCTAAATGATAGTACAACAATTCTGAAAATTAAAAATATTTATTTAGTTATTACAATAAAATTTAAATAAATTAATAAATATCTTTCACAACGAACATATAAATAATAAACAATATTTCAATTATGCAGAAGTCCAAGGATTTTCTAAATGGGCCAAGGTATCTACAATCGGTATTGCACCATCTTCTTCTTCATCTTCAAAAATACGGTCCACTTTATCGTCATCTAACCATTCTGCATCTTTCGTACCATTGCCGCTAGAGTCGTGCCACAGAGCTAGCGCTCATGTCAAAAAATAATAAACGGCGAACGTCACGTTGCCATACTTATATCCCCCGTCCCCCTTGTCACATCTTGTCACACTCAGCCAGACCCCTTCCCTCCTCTTATATGCGAACGTTTTTCATGAACGGCCCCAAAGATTGGCTGAGCACTCTGCTCGCCCACTAGCCCGGTGGCCTTCTTAAAGTCAATAGACGTACACAACAGTAGTTATTTCGAAAAAAAAAAGAACGGCCCCAAACAAATTTTCACATTTTTTTAACAAACAATTTCAACCGTCTGAAATGTTTTAAAATTTTACAACTACCAAAAAAAACGGGAAAAATTGAAAATCTGGTATAGTAACAATAATACCGCTACCGTAATATGGTAGCGGTAATATCTAAATTTTTGTGCAAAAAAAAAACATTTCTATACAATCTTATAAATTTTTTTATTTATTTAAATGTATTAGCACTACATAAAAACAGAGGTATTACTTACGTCAAAGTATGTGTTTTCAGAATCTTTTTTGAATTTAGAATAAATAAATATTTCTGGACAAGTTCCACAAATTGAATCTAACCCCAAAGTAAGCAAATTATATGCTTGTGTTATGGGTGTTAGTCAACATTGCGTAAGCACTATTAACATGTATGGTTCTATACAGTTTAATATAAAACTATGTTTAATAATATTTTGGCACGACTTTTCAATTCCCGGAACTCTAACTTCCAATTAAACAAAATGGTGCATAACATTTTAACTCGGACGTTTTTTCATAAAAGTGACTGAAAAAATAACTCATAAATGGTTTATGTACCTGGAACTGGATTTATATGTGGATTCCAGCTACAGTCGAAATAAAACAAAGGTATAACTGGCAGAGTAATCCAGTTTGGTAAAAACCTTGTTACATTTCAATCTCCTCTCCGTCGGTCTGTCCGTGTAATCGTCGAGATTGCTTCAGTTAAGCCAGTTGCAACGGAGATTTGTCGCCGAATTACGGCTTATTGTATGTGGGAATATCCACAGGTAATAAACGACACTCCTGTGTTTACTCCTAATCTATTTGTACATTAACATATACAATGTTTTGCTGTTTGAGATTAGATTTGTTATATTATATTTAAGATATTTTTATTTTGCGAGAAACAAAAATTATGTTAATTGTAAATGTGAATTTCATCTGTAACGATGAACTCATTTAGTGGGTACTCAGAACTGTGTATCTATAGGACATAACTACCCGCGGGCCGCGTTAACGGGTAAGAAAGGAATTAAATTTTCGCCACGTGACTTGAATCCTCAGAAGCTCAAATGATTAGAGCATTCGTCGGCTTGAGACGAAAGGTCATAGGTTCAAATCCAGTCTGGGGCATTTTTTTTCTTTAAAATTTATAAAAAATTAACTCAAGCACAGGGCGAGTATCATTTGAACTAGGGTATGTTACATTTATTATTGCTAGAAAAAGATCTTTGTATTTTTTTAGTATGAGTTAATAATTATATGTAAATGAGAGCGCTACGGAAAATCCGTAGTATCACGCTCGCTAGCGGCATACGTAACAGTGAGATCCGAGAAAGAGTGGAATTGAAATGTTGGTGTAAAAATGAGAAAGCTCGGTCTCTACTGGTTTGGTCATGAGAAAGAAATGACAAAGCAGATATGTAATGTGAATGTGGATCGATCGATCGATACGTGTTTTGAATTTTTAATCAGCTTAATTAATTACAAATCTTACAAATGAGTTCAGTGATACACATGCTCCTCGCACCAGTCTCGATTTATATTTTTCGAGTACGTTTTTTCTTTACAATGTTTTGAAAACATAAGGAGATGGACTCTCAAAGTCATCCAAGTACCTGTTCCCGTCAGGTATTGAACTAGAACCTCAAAAATGGCATAAATAAATGTTTGCAAAAAAATTTAAACGTTGTCTTTATATAAAATCTAAGTACTCCAAATATGTTTTGGTAATATAATTATTTTAAATTCTAAAATTTTATAGGTGTCAAGTATAACATCAATTTTTTTAGAATTCAGAAGTTTTTTACTTCATCGATAACCTATTTTCTATTTGGTATGTAAGGTTCACAGCAGAGGTTGTATCACCATCCCGATTGGCTGAACGCCAGTATTGTGTGTTTTACCCGACTGCGGGAGGGCTATGACTGTATGAAGTGAAATTTTTAAACAGTAACAGTGTTGATTAGTTATTAATATTTATGTTTTTAGAGGCATAACTTTTTTTATGATAATGAAAGTCAAACAAGCAGGACGGATTTCCTGATGGTAACAAATTCACGCCGCCTAGAGACACCAAAGGTGGTAATGGTGCGTTGCCAACCTGAGGCCGAGATGTTAGGCCTCGAGCAAAAGTAAGTTTACCGGCTTACCTTCCAAACCGGAACACGTCATAACATTATGGCGGCAGGAATAGGTAAGGCGGTAATTTTTTGATTTTGTTGCAATCGTAAAAAAATGTGGATTGACGTAAGGAACCAATAAATTACAAAACCAGTAAAACAAAATATAGTAGATATAGGCAGCACTAGGTTTAGGCTGGGTTTCACCGTCTAAATTAAACGTGATCAACGTATACACGCGTTTAGTCAATTTTCAAGAGTGTGAATCATGCTAATTTTATAACAAAAGAAGTTTTGATGGTTGTCAATATTTTATTATTAAACTATTCTAAGTATGTTCAAAAAAACATCTAAGAATAAATATACGAATTGAATTTAACAATTAATACACAAATTGAATCTAAACCCAAGCAAGTTATATGCTAGGGTGTACATTCTTATACATGCAAATACCTTCTGAAATAGATACCTGAATAAATTTATGAATATTCTAATAGGATGGGGATAAACATTTTGTCAATTTTAATATAGTAATTGCATTCGTTTATAATCGAGATCACAACCTTTGAACTCGTTTACACTGAACTTATTTTAACTATACCCAGTGAAAACGACCCTTATCGTGCATGCCTCTAGTTTAGAATGCACCATTTACAACAAAATTGTGTAGGCAGAATCTATTCTCTATAGGTATCTCTTACTGCCAAAAATTCGTATCCTAGTTTGGTTTCCTAACCTCTAAAAGGATGGACAAGAATTATAATTTAAATTCCTACTCCACAGTATTAATCTTATTATCGCCTCTGTGGTCTTGCGGTCCAAGTGTTGGACTTGACTTCGTGAGGTCCCGGGTTCGAATGCCGGGTCGGGCAACAAAAAATAAAATTGGGTTTTTTTACAATTTTCTAATTAAAGAAATATTCCTCGGAATAGGATATGTGCCCCGTTGGCGATAGGCTTACCACCTATCACATCGTGGGACTTAGTGCTTTCGGCTAGTCGTGGGTGCCCTGGTTGCGCCTCTACCTACCCTTTCGGGGATATAGGCGTGAAGATACTTTCTTACTTATTATCCTATTTATGGTAGTTTCCGATGTAATACAAAAGTTTAAAACTAAAAACACGAACACCATAAATCGTTATTTATTTGGAACTTAAATGTTAAAAAAAAAGAAGAGGCGATGGAAGCTGTAGTTCCCACGTCATCGTATCGCCACTATTAAAAAACACGAACCGTTGGCGACCTGCCAGCGGCCGCCAGTACAGCCTAGTGAGCTGTTGGCTAAATATTACGCGGGAAATCGGACCCGAAGTAAAATATTCCACGCCTTTACAGCTTTTTCTCAATATATATTTACTTTTTTGTTACTAACTAGCTGCTGCCAGCGGCGTTGCCAGCGTGGTTCATGGTCCCATAGGAACCTTTTTCAATATAAAAACTATTCTATGTGTTAATCTAAGTTACCCTGTATGTGTGAGCCAAATTTCATGAAAATCGGTTCGGCAGTATTCTCCTGAAGAAGTAAAAAAGAAACAAACATACAAACTTTCCCATTAATAATATGAGTAGGATTTATAATATTAATAGAATAGAATGTGTTGCTAACCTCGCGGATTTAACAACTTTACCGGGCTTAGTATATTTCTTTGTAATTACCTCGATGGTTGTTCCGGTTGTTCGACTTGACTTCATGAGGTTCCGAGTTTGATCCTCGGGTCGGGCAACGAAAAGAAAATGTGTTTATAAATTTTCTAATAAAACTACGTTGCCAGGGATTGGAGATGTGCCCAAGTTGGCCACCTATCACATTGTGGGACTTAGTGTCTTCGGCTAGTCGTGGGTGCCCTGGTTGTGCCTTGCCTAACTCTTCGGCGATACGGGCGTAACGATTTTTTTCAAGTATTATTTATTATTTAAACATATCTCACTCTCTGACAATACTTGAGGCGTACATATTAACATAGAACCAAAGCACCTACGACTAGCCGAAGACACTAAGTCCCAATATGTGATAGGTGGCAAGCTTATTGCTTAACGGGCACACATCCAATCCCGGCAACGTTATTTTTTATAAAAAATTGAAAAAATACTATTTCTTTTGATTGTTGACGCGGAGATCTAACCTCTGAAGTTAAGTCTAAAAGAGGGCGGCAAGACCACATAGGCGAAAATACTCAAAATATAATAAACCTTTACAAAAAATGTCTCCAATCTAAAAGGGTTATTGCATCTCCAAAGTCCTCACTCCAGAAGCAAGTAGCGACAAAACCCAAAGGTCGAGTGACGTCAACAAGTTTCCACAGCCTTAATTAAAACTAATTTGGTCCCAAAATAAGAAATATTTGCTACAAGCCTTGACAATCTTCTAATCTTATAAACGCTTGTTACCGACAAAGTTCTAATTTCTCTATTCTCCAGATATCTAACTCGTAAAAAGGCTATTTAATACTTTATCAATTTAAACTAAGAGATTCTCTGGAGTAAACTCGTGGGTTTTATATATTCAATGGTGGAAAAGTTTGTCAGTTTGACGTTTTCGAGATTATAATAGCTGTTGTTATCGCCTCTGTGGTCTAGCGGTTCAGTTGTTTGACTTGACTGCTTGAGGTCCCGGGTTCGAATCCCGAGTAGAGCAACAAAAAGAAACATGGATTTTTCAAATTTTCTAAAAAAATGTTGCTCGAGATTGGAAATGTGCCCGGTTGGCGACAGGATTGCCAGCTATCACATTGTGGGACTTAGTGTCTTTGGCTAGTCGTGGGTGTCCTGGTTGTGCCTCTGCCTAACTCTTCCGGATATCGGCGTAAAGATACTTTTTACTTGTTTATAATAGCTATTAACTGACAACGAGAGTAATTTTTTTCTCTTACAATTTCTTTAATGAACTGGCTAATAAATGCGATTTTTGCCCGAACAAAACATGCGCAGCATATTATTTATTTACTTAAAAAACATATATTTAAAATGTGGTGAAAACCGTATGGCAAGAACAGGAAAGATAACAAAAATAGTAGAATTCGACACTGTAACTTTTGACTGGCCCTTGGCAAAAAATGTATTTTAGTGCCGAAAACCGCTTTTGAATAGTTTTTAAATGTTGAGAATGTAAAAAGTTTACTATCCTTTAAAGTTTTTTGGTGCCTATGGACAAGTGTGCTATCTGGGTGGTTACCATGAAAGTGAAACGCAGTATTATTTCCATGTTGCTGAATATTCATTTATAAAAGCAATAAAATGGCATATATCGTAAAATTGACTTTCTCCTATGACTGTTAATACTATTCAAATGATATTGTTTTTAGCGTTCATGGTAGGAAATAAACACACAGGTGAGAAATATTTAATGGTTCTAAACATCTTCAAATAATAAGTTGCCTATGCGATTTCAGCTTCTGAAAAAATCCTTTTCAGCCGCTTGGGGATCCAGCTTGAAGAAGGCGGTTCCAAGGTATTGTGACTTGCAATCAAAACAAGGCCAATAGAAACTATACTTGCTATCGTCGGCACTTGGTGGAATTCCATTGTTTACATACTTTTTTGTACGTATCCACTATACATATATATATAGTGGATCAGTACAACAAGTGTTTGCTACAAAAAAGTGTGTATAAAACAAGACCAAACTCAAGCGGCCTACAAAAAATAATCAGTCTTGGCCCGAGACACGAAATTAATTATGCCAAGTACAATGTTATTCATCACGTCTTTTTGTTTCGATCTCGCTTTTGTCCAGATCAAAAAAATATTTGCATCGTTTGCACTGCTGTGAATGATTTGACATTTTATTTGTAAAATATATAATAGAGCAGGAATAACTCTAAATATATAAGAGACTAATTAAAATACTTGTGTAATGGGAAATCTGGTGTTAATCTAATATCTTTTAATTGAAGTCAAACTTCTTGTCCAACGTATGAGTGAAATTTTACATCACATTTTTAGTAACATTCTACGAGAATTAATGTATGTTATTGCCGAATTTCATATTAAAATTTTATTTAAATCGCATTCCCCGTGTTGGTCCGGGCTCCTTTGCAGAATAGACTATCTACCTTCCTGTGCTAAGTAGCTCGCAAAAGGCGAGCACAGGCTTACCGTCACTAACACCGTGACACCTGACTAGGCAGTAGAGTGTTGCAACGACGCGCCCTTATTCGTACCACCTTCTTACCTATTCCTGCCGTCATATGTCGTGTTGACGTGTTCCGGTTCGGAGGATAAGGTAGCCGGAAAACTTAGTTTTGCTCGTGGCCTAACATCCCGGCCTAAGGTTGGCAACGCACCATTACTACCTTTGGTGTCTCTAGGTGGAGTATTTCTTACCATCAGAAAATCAGTCTGCTTGTTTGCCTTCCAATATCAAATAAAAAAAAATAATATCTTTTAATTGAAGTGACACTTCTATGATGATATATGAGTGAAATTTTATATCACATTTTTGTCTAAACTTCTACAAGAACTACTGTATGTTATCGCCGAATTTCATACTGCATTATTGATTCGTCGAACCGACAACTTGACGTACTAACTCAACAAAATGCTTATCTGAGTTAGACTAATATTATAACAGATGTGGCCGTGTATTCATCAAACAGAAAAAAATAAATCACGAGCACTTAAATAATAAAGTCAGAAATCAAATTGTCTGTGGCCCCGAATCAAACATTTATGATCGTTGGCAACATTCCACTCGCTCCAGCGTCATTGTGTAACCAGCCTTCAGTGTGCATCTTGTTGTGCATTGCAATTTTGTCCACTAATGTTATAAAGGGAATGGTTTATGTGTATTTTAGTGTTGCGAAGTGACATTTGAGTTGAGAGCAAAACCAGAATATGCTTAATTGTTACCGAGTGCAGCCAGCCTTGTTAAATGGCGTTCCTTTGTGTCATATGATTAAATCATTATAAATTAACTGTTTCATTATATGGCACTGGAACTTTAATGTGTTTCCTCTGGCACTTCGCTACAGGAACCAGGACATATTGGGGATTAATATTGTAATGCGCTGATTATATCAAATTGACACAAACTTAGTGTGTAGGCAGGGCCGGATTTAGAGGTTTAGAGGCTTCGGGGGCAATAAAGGAGATGCGCTGGCCTAGCCTCAAATTTTTTTCAATAAAATCAACAACTTTTTTTAATCAAGTTTCCTATTAATATTTTAGAATAACATAATCAAGTTTGCACAAAAGATTGTAGGTAAATGTGAAACAGTTAAAAAAATCAAATGAATTTTGGAATTGTCAAATGAAATATCACGATAATTGTAAAAACTCAACATTTTTTTCTCTATTTATCTATGCTTATACCGGGTAAGGGAGCAAGTTAGAACTTATAGTATCGAGTTGGCGTTTTCTTGAGAGTGTTTTTAGACTTCCATGTATGTCAGTTTTTCGGCTGCATAGCCCTCCAGACTGACATTATGGTGGCAGCAAAGAATAAGGTGGTAATTGTTTATTTAGATATGGTAAAGTGCGGTGCTCTAACTTACCCGGGCAGGGATCTACAGCTTTACCTATTCCTATCACCATAAAGGCAATGTCATGGTTTGGAGGGTAGTGTAGCCGTTAGACCTGCAATACCCCGGCCACAGGACAGCGACGCACCTACAATATCTATGGTGAGTAAAGGCTGCGTTTATTGCTTACTATCAGTTCAGTCAGTTGTCTTGTGCCATAACGCAACTTCAACGAAATATCGGCCCCTTCTGTCAGTAGGACTCAAACCATTCCTAATGTAAGCGAATACAATAAAAAAGTAGTCAATTTAATTCTCTGTGTCATAGGGCAAAAGCGGGCCAAATTCCGTCGCAATCAGTTCGGGCATTTAGGCATGAATCCAAAGTACAAACTGCTTATGCGAATACTCGTCTGGTACGTTAAAACTGAACTCTGGACTCAGTTCAGTATGATCTATAGTTTTCATTAACCGATTCCATTTCCAGGTAAATTAAAATTAATATTTTTCTAATAAATGAACTTTCTTTCTAATTTAAAGTGAGTCTTTCAAATGTAGCGATCTCTCTTTTTAAATGAGAGTTAATTTTACTCTCTGTAATATAATTATTATATACATTTTGACCTCTCTGAAAATCTTATGGTGTCAATAACAAAGTCAAAACTAAAGAGAGACATTTAAATTACAGTATTCAGAAACTGGCATCAAGTCTTTTATCAGGTCAGTGCAATCTCCAGTATTAATATAGCTCATGGTATCTACGCAGCCATAGGCAAATAATTCCAATTATGAATTTAACAAATTGGATTAATTTCATTGAACGTTTTGTCATCAACGAAAATTGTACATCGCGATGATATGAAGCGTTCTAGTCGCGGTCGATTGCGATATCCAAATTCATATATTTAAAACGGATTACACTGTGTTGATGTAGCAATTGGTGTGGCAAACCACATTCAACAAATGTTTTATGATAAATACCACATTTAGTAACGCACCAGTTACTAAATTTTCCAAATAATATTATCCTGCTTAGGTGTAAGTTAATATTTTCGAAATCAGTAATAGTAATAGTATTTATCTATTCCAAAGCGAGGTTTTGAGTCAAAAAGCTAGACTCGCTTTGCATAATTATGAGCTTATTCCAACGTAATTGTATGGAAGCGAGAGTTGGGTATGTCAGAAAGAGCATGAAAGTAGAATAAATGCGGTCGAAATGAGAGCACTACGGAAAATCTGTGGTGTAACGCTCGCTGACCGCATTCGTAACAGTGAGATCCGAGAAAGAGTGGAATTGAAAGAAAGTGTTGGTGTTAAAATGCGAAAGGGCATGCTCCGCTGGTTCGGTCATGTGAAACGAATTACAGATCAAACATTGACAAAGCAGATATACAATGCGAATGTGAACGATGATGACTCTGAAAGTTGCACACTCTTGGTAATTTATAGATTTTTTTGTTTGCTTATAATATTTTTTTTAATTTACTGTTTGTCTGCGAACGTGGATGGCTGTAGGTACCCAGGGAGACCAAGGCTGACATTTCACGATCAGATCAATCGGATATTATCCGAGGGTGGTGTCAAGATTCTCCGAAACCGGCGTGTTTGTATGAAAAGGGTTATAAATGTGAAGGAAGCAAGACAGGTTTGTCAGGATCGTGAGGTCTGGCACTCGTTACTCTCTGCCTACCCCGTAAGGGACTTGGCGTGAAGATATGTATGTATGTTTGTATGTATTTATACTACTTTCTTCTATTACTGAACTAGTGATAACAAAAACTATATGGGATAGATGCTTTTTTTTGTATTTTGTAGACAAAGGGAATTAATAAATTTTACATATTAGATAGTGAACAAGCACACAACAATCCTCTTGGTAAGAGGTAGAAAGGCCTATAGACACCAAAGATGTTATAGGTGCGTCGCTGTCCTGTGCTCAGGTTGTTAGGCCCATTGTAATTTCACTAGCAACTCTAACCTCCAGTCCGGAACACGACTGACGTTATGGCGGTTGGAGAAAGTAAGGCGGTGGATCCCTACCTGGGCTAGTTGCTGCAAAGAACTCTAGCACCAATTATGTTGTTGGTAATGACCTATTTAACCTATGCTCGCCTCTTAGAGACGCCTGGCGGAAAGATGGTCTACTTACTATACAAACGACCCAGACCAACAAGAGGAAATTTGAATTTTCTATAAGTATTTCATTTTGAGGCAGTGTAGAATAATTTTAGAGGTTTCGCAGCCAAATGTAGAAAGGTTATTTTTTTTGTGGAAGTGTAACTTCTTTAGAATCGTTGTGATTTCAAAACGGGTGCAACGGAAAAAACGGCAGGTAAGAGACACAAATATGTATTCATCTCATTCTTTTGCAGATAAGAGATACAAATATATATTCATCTCATTCTGTTGCAGATAAGAGACACAAATATATATTCATCTCATTCTGTTGCAGATAAGAGACACAAATATATATTCATCTCATTCCTTTGTCGATTAACAGAAGTTTCA
>NJDC01001921.1:250810-275605 GCA_002245475.1 Calephelis virginiensis | reverse complement strand
TACCATGTAATCACGCTTTCAACGAATTTGAATCCTTCCACACGGATCCAAATCAATGTTTTAATGCGCGTGGAACCCGTATTTTTATTAATTGCAAAGACTTGAAAAATATATTGCAAAACTAACAAAACCAAGTGTAATACAATTTGTACTCGTTATTGACGCCAGTTGCTAGAATTAAAACTCTTGTACTTTTCCAATATACACTTTACTATACACAAAACTTTATAACTAAAGATACATAAGTCTGTTTTATTTTAACGTTCAGTATTTTATTGTAAGTTACTGACGGCGTCACACATTTTATGATAATAATGTCACTACATGATCAATCACGAAATTTAAATAACCCTGACATACATATCAAGCAGCTTATTAACAGCAAGCATTAGTTTAACGACATGCTAATATTGTGACCTCAAATATATTTAATATACATAAATACAAAGCTAAAGGCATGCTTTCACTTCACATAACAATTTACAAATTTTATCACTGTCACATTCTATTCAGAATGACCGGAATGCGGTGAATATCCTAGTAACCGCAAATAAATTGACCAACATTACAATATTTATCGTCTATCTTGTTAGTGAACGTGGGCATCACTATCTGCGAGACTCATCGTGATTTATAGAGATGCACGCTATGAATTATCGATATAGACTTTTGACGCGATTATTTGACGAGTTTAATGGAAAATTTGTTCCATATTTCACTCTTCTTGCTAGCAGTGAGCGGAAGAGTATAGAAAGCTCTTCTTTTAACAATATATACTTCTTTAAGTTTGAAAACAAATATGTAGACCGGTAAACTTTGCGAAAGTTTACCTGTCACTTGATTCTTTGAAATCCACACCTATCTAAGCTTATATTTGCAAAAGCCTTACCATAAATAAAATAAATTTCTGTTCAACTAGACTTTTGACGTTTAACCCATAACATGTTTGACGTGAATGACGCGGCAGCATATTATTGGTTAAAATTTCAGGAAGGAAAGTATTTAGAAAAATATATTTGAAATTTTCGATCGGCGCTTGGTTAAACTTCCGAATATTCATATTTTTAAATGAAGAAACACTTGTCCTGTTTTACGTATCACATATAATTTATCATTTTATGACAGAAAACCGGTAGGCTATTTATAAAATAATAAATTATAAGTGAAACGTCAAACAGTACAAATGTTTCTTCATTTAAAAATATGAATGTTTAGAATAGCACGTGTTAAACCAGTGTCATTTTTTTTTTGTAGTAAAACGGTACACAAGTCTAGTTTATTCTTGGTCATAGTGTTGTCATAAAAATCGATCCTCGCTTGTCACAAACTGCTTAATGGGAAAGTATAGCTTTTGCTTAAAATAAAACCAGGATCAACTCTGACATACTCGTGTTACGTATACTGCAAAATGCGTTAACTCTTGAAAAAGATTATTTAAAACGTAATGAGTCATTCAGATAACGGTAAAATTATTTTTTTAAAAAACAAAGCCTACACATCATTTAGTTAAGAATTTTCTCGAACACGTTAGCTTTCAAACAAAATAACCTCATCCAAATTGGACCATCCGTTCAAAAGTCATGACGCCAAAGTCACACACACGCACACAGACACATTAAAGTTATAACTCGGGTTTTTTTTTATGAAAATGGGAGGCAAACAAGCAGACGGATTCCCTGATAGTAAGAAATTCACGCCGCCTAGAGATACCAAAGTTGGCAATGGTGCATTGTCAACCTGAGATCGGGATGTTAGGCCTCGAGCAAAAGTATGTTTACCGGCTACCTTACCCTCCGAACCGGAACACATCAACGGCAAGCATTGGACGTTATGGTGGCAGGAATAGGTAAGGCGGTGGTAGCAATACCGGCGAGTTTTTGCGAAACTCTACCACCTAATAGGATGTCACGGTGTTATTGACGGTAAGCTTGTGCTCGCCTTTTACGAGCTGATGGCAGGAAGGCAGATGGTTAATTCTGCAAAGGAGCCCGGATCAACACGGGGAAAAACTCTAACAAAACCAATACATCATGTAGTTAAGAACCTTCTCGATCACGTTAGCTTTTAAACAAAGAAAAACCGCATCCAAATTTGACCATCCGTTCACAAGTCATGTTGCCAAAGAGACACACACATGCACACAGACACAGACACATCAAACTTATAACTCGGGAATAAAAACATTTCATTCAACTCACATTCAGTTATAACTTTTATAAGATGTGTAAAATGGATAGTTATAGGTAGGTACTTTCTTGGCACAATATAGAGGCCCATTCAATTAATAATCACAATTTCTGCTAATTAATGTCTACAAGTATAGCAATATTCAAAGAAGCCACAAAGTACATGTTGAACACTAAGCTCATCTGTAAGGATTTTCTTCCCCATTAGGATATCATTATTAGCAGTTTTGTACCCCATTTACACCCGGTTTTGCGCCGTCGATAGACCCGTTATGGCCCCGAAATTTGATTGTAATTGACAGCTGTTAAGTCGACTCCAGCTTACCCTAATGGTGACATTAGCATAATCGTTTTATAAAACGTTATTATCTTATTCAACCAGATCGTCAGTTTGTATTTCTTATTAAAATGCAATTATTTTTGTGTATTTACGAGCGGAAGGATTTTACATCTTAACACTTAAGGCTCAGAACTCACGGAGCGGATTTCGACGGTCGCCGAACTGCAGTTTTGTTTTATTTCAAAACTTATGCGACTGAAATTGTACTTATGAGATTATAATTTGCGCGGTCACATAATAGAACGCCGCTAGAACCGCAAAAGATTGCGGGCGCTGCGGGTGCATAATGCGTCGTCAAAATGTGTTCTTACTTTTTGCCTATAAATTTACTTCTACAGAAGCCGCGGGCCCGCAATCGCGGCGGGCACGGGAGTAAACCAGGCCGTGAATTATTAGCCTAAGAGGTTGAAAAAGATGTCAAGTTTTGTTTAATAGTGAAAGTGTAGCCACTTTGTCAAACAAGTTCCCTCGTTTTAGATAAGTATGGTAATACTGAAATACTGACACATTTGAAATGACAAAATTTGACTTTACCTGAAGTACAGACAGTTTTACTTAATATATGTATTTCAAAATGTACACCTACTATTGTAATTTGTTTCCAATTATTGAAATAAAAATAAATTGCATAAAACATTTATCGATATCTATAACATTATATTTTGTTTTCAGTTATTAAAATAAAAATAAATTGCAAAAATATTACGAAAAGCTTTTTAAAAACCTTACATTAGTTTTTCCGCGATTTAGGCGAAATTTAATCTGAAAGACAAAAAACTCAAGCCACATCAATCAAATCAAGCCTTCAATGTGGGAACGTTAATATCTTTTGTTTTTGTAAGCGACGTGTTTTTGAAAAAAAAAATCTGGTTGCCTGTGTTCTTTATAACTAAATTTACTGGGAGTAGAGTGCTGTGCAGCAAGTTGCCCGTGTAGGAAGGGTAAAAGTCCTGAGGACTGGACAAAGGCCTATTTGCATAATAGGCCTTTGTCCAGTCCTCAGGACAGTGATACCTGTAACATTTATGGTATCTATAGGCCACGGTAGTTTCTAAACATCACGTGAGCAGTGTACTTGTTCGCAGACCTCTTACACAAAAAAATATCGAAACTAATTACAGAAACATGTCTTCATAAACGGTCAAATCGTGTCTAGTAGCTTTATACATAATGTTTGTTCACAATAAATTCTAAAGCACTCCGATTTTTATCAAGTACTAGCTGTCCCGGCGAACTTCGTTTCACCCGTTCAGTTTGTATGGAAAAAAAATAAGTATTATTTTCTTACACCTTGCAATTTCCCCGAGTTTTCTTTCATAAGAACCTTCTCCCTACAGTAACTAACACAATAAAAAAAAATACTTAAATCGGTTCAGTCGTTCGGAAGTTATGCTCTTACCAACACATTCAGCGTTTCATTTTTATATTATGGATTACAATTATCTGCAATTGGGTTTTTTTTAAATATACAAATAATGATGAAAGCTCTTCTTTTAACAATTTATACTTCTTTAAGTTTGAAAACAAATATGTAGACCGGTAAACTTTGCGAAAGTTTACCTGTCACTTGACTCTTTGAAATCCACACCTATCTAAGCTTATATTTGCAAAAGCCTTACCATAAATAAATTAAATTTCTGTTCAACTAGACTTTTGACGTTTAACCCATAACATGTTTGACGTGAATGACGCGGCAGCATATTATTGGTTAAGATTTCAGGAAGGAAAGTATTTAGAAAAATATATTTGAAATTTTCCATCGGCGCTTGGTTAAACTTCCGAATATTCATATTTTTAAATGAAGAAACACTTGTCCTGTTTTACGTATCACATATAATTTATCATTTTATGACAGAAAACCGGTTCACAATAAATTCTAAAGCCCTCCGATTTTTATCAAGTACTAGCTGTCCCGGCGAACTTCGTTTCACCCGTTCAGTTTGTATGGAAAAAAATTAAGTATTAATTTCTTACACCTTGCAATTTCCCCGAGTTTTCTTTCATAAGAACCTTCTCCCTACAGTAACTAACACAATAAAAAAAATTACTTAAATCGGTTCAGTCGTTCGGAAGTTATGCTCTTACCAACACATTCAGCGTTTCATTTTTATATTATGGATTACAATTATCTGCAATTGGGTTTTTTTTTAAATATACAAATAATGATAGTTTATGTCCTTCCATTTGAAAAATGCTAAAGCTCTACTGTCTTGATAAACATAGACTAAAGTACTCCAAGGTTTGAGTTGATATGAGTCGTTAGTACACTATAATAAAAAACTATAACATCAACTTAAATCGAGGAGTTTTTATGTCTCCATTTATTAATAAGACGGCTAATGCTTAAGCCCTTTTTGTTCATCTCCAACGTTGCTTAACGAGACAAAAGTATGTTGAATAAGTTAATTTAAAAAGTAACGTATGTATTTGGAGTAGATAATGGAGTTTACGTGTACTGTGCGCTAGAATTGCAGTACGTCCTCATAAGCGTCTGGTTTCCCTCAGTTCACATTACTTGCAGCGTAAGTTTGTGTATACTTTAACGAGACGTAATTTACGTATCCACGGAGTATATTTATTTCTAAAATAGAGTAACCCTTGTAGAGTTCATTTAGGTAGTAGTAAGTCAGGATGATTGTCATATCTATTAGGATCGTCCATTGGTCGAAATTAGACTATAATAAATTTTAATATCTTGTTGATAAGAAGGCCATCTTCATTTCTCAAGACCAACTACTTTGTTTCCAAACTGTATGATTAAAGTTTGTGCGCCATCTGTGAACTTTTATCGTTATCATCAATATATTTGTTCGTGTGTGTCAAATGCATGGTCACACAAACAAATATTAACGCTCTCTAAGCACCAGCGCTCTCTGTGCTAAACGTGTATTTGTTAAGAGCTAATGTATTAAATTAAAACAATTCAAGAAACATTGTGATGTGAACAGATGTGATGTTTGTTCATTAAAAATATAATTTAGCCTACATAGAGATGATTCTGCTGAGCACCAACTAAACTAATTTTATGTGTATGCTATATTTATCTAATAAAACAAAAAAATTACATTTTAGACATTTGAGTTTAGACATGCCAACTCGTGACGTTTTTAATCAACTTTTGTTAAGAAACATGTTAAGGGCTGATTTCACCGTTAACATTGAAAACTGAGTTTAGTTAAACTAAGTTCAGTTAAGTTGTCTCCAAGTTTATTTGCCCAGCTCCTAAGCTTCTGCAAGTATTTTTTTTTAATTTAAAAAGATATATATATAAGATATATCCATCTCCTGAAAATCTACTTACTGCGTAAAATAGTTTAATAATAAAATATTTACAATAATCAAAATTTCTTTGACAATTAACACTATATTGGCCAATGACTTAACGTGTTTATAGGTTAATCATGTTTAAATTCGAGGGCGAAATTCAGCCTAAAAGTCTCTAGAAACTAATTTAACAGCACTAAACATGTTTAGTTGTTTCCATTACTGTCATAGCAATAATTTGAAATTATTTTAGTGCTAAAAGCAACAGACTTAACACCAATGTCAACAAATTAATCCATTGTCTGAGATAGGCATGTTATTTACGAAACTTAGATTACTGTACCAAACATATAGACATAAGACAGTCATATAACTTTCACAAACTGGTGATGATAGGAATAGTTCTTTGCAAAGACAACATGAGTGATCGTAGTCTTGGATTTGATAAGGTCAAGTGCATTACAAAAAGCAGCAAACAGTGTTTTAAGGCGGCCATTCATCACTCCGTTAAAACGTTTTTAGATGTGGGACCATATATTCATAACATCGTGAGTCTGTCCACATAGACCTAGGCTTTTACTCGTTGCTAAGTCTGCGACATAAATCAAAATATATTTTCCTTTACACTACCCCATATGAATACATGTAACTTAGTGAAAAGAATCAGAGAACTAAAACATCCGTAATCAACGGTTCCAGCATATATTTAAGATAAAGAATGATATCAAGTTAGATAATATCACTATAGAGCCCACTACATGTCATTAATATAACTAGTGAATGTCTAATTTCGAAATGATAGTTTGAGCCAGACAGAATGTCAACTAGATGTATAATGCACACATTATTCAGACCAGACCGCCACGCGGTGAATAGTTTCTGCATAGAGTATATTTCGATAGAACTCCAATATTATACCTCATATAAAGGACTGTTAAATGTAAAACGGTCTGTTGAATGTTAACAATAATAATAATATATCGGGAACTTCAAAAATTTTAATTTTATTAAACGCTAATTATGTATTATATATACATATTTTTTTTATTTAAAATTAAAGCTTTAAATGATATTTTTTCCCAAATATTCTCTTTATTTAGTCGGTTAAAATGTAATAGCCAATAAATTTTGAAATTAACAAATGACATACGAAAAATCTTTTCACGGCTACATCCCCGAAGAGGTAGACAGAGGCAACAGGGCACCAACGACTAGCCAAATATACTAAGTCCCACAGTGTATTAGATGACAAGCCTATCGTCAAAAAGGTGCTTATCTAATCCCGGTCAAAATAGTATTGTTTGCAAAATTTGAAAATCACATTTTATTCCGGTTTTGGACCTCATCAAGTCACGTCCCAACACCGATGACGCAAACTTGCACAAATTGTAATAACCATATTTTTAAATGAAGAAACACTGTTTTACGTATCACTTATAATTTATTAAACTTAAACTAGTTTAAGTCCTAACCCTGATGATGCTGTCATAAGTGAAATCGGTAGGCTATTGATAAAATAATAAATTATAAGTGACTAACTGATCAGGCAAACGTTGTTTTGCCATATAACTAATTAAATTACGATTGATCAGGTATCGACCCGGGATAAAAAATGAAAAAATAAATTACTAAAATGACTATTAAAAAATAGGGGTTGGTGATAAAAGGGTGAAAATTTAGGGTTGTATGTACTTTTATATGCTGTATCATAAAAAAATACAAACAAAAACTTTTGTCTGAAAATTACAAAAAAGAAATTTAGGGGTGGACCACCCTGAACATTTAGGGGGATGAAAAATAGATGTTGGCCGATTCTCAGACCTACTCAATTACGCTCACAAAATTTCGTGAGAATCGGTCAAGCCGTTTCAGAGGAGTTCAAGTTCAAACCCCGTGACACAAGAATTTTATATATATTAGATATGTAAAATAGTACAAGTGTTTCTTTGGAAGTTTTACCAAGCGCCGACGATGGAAAATATCAAATTCTAATAACAATAAAAAAATATAAATTACACAAATGTTTGTGTGAAAAGAAAAATGGAGGAACGATAAATGTTAACTATAAACGGCCTCTAAACTATGTTATGCTCAAAGGGTGTAAACTATAACGCCTGGGGATAGAATGTTAGATATTATAACGGTATAAACTATCGAGACGGTTTACTAAAAGGTTTTTGTGAAACGCAAATAATATTAAATTTTGCATACCTATATTTTACTCATTGTTCAGCTTAGCTTACACCCATGTACAGTTGTACTATTTAAATTATGCACTTCGGCTATATTCGTCAATCTTCGGAAATCCGAATGTATTTTAAAGTCTATATAGAGTAGTTATTACACATAATCAGTCATTTCGCTTAAATTTAGATTAGGTCAGCCAATTTAAAAACAAAAGTATAAAGAGTAAAAAGTGTAAAGCCGAAGCGCATAATTTAAATAGTAGTACTGTACATAAAGATATATCTTCACGCCAAGTCTCTTGTAGGGAAGGCCAAGAGTAACATTCTTCCTAGCTTCCCTACCTAGCTGCTTCTACATTCGATAGAATGCCCCAGCGAACTTTGTATGTGTATTATTTACAGTTGAACAGGATAAAAAGTATCCTATGTCCGTGTCCTGGCAGCAGTTCTTGAGATATAAATAGTGTAACGACCACGACCTTCTTTTGTATAATATGTTCTTACGCTTGTGCTCCAAAATTACATTCGAAAACTTATTAACTATTTGGCTATTATAACAATATGATATGTTTTGGATCATCATCAGCTTGAGAACGTCCGCTGCTGGACATAGGCCTCCCCCAAAGACCCTTAACAATACGGATTATCTTGTGTATAAAGATGATGCGATTTCGTGCTGAAATTTTTAAACAGCAACAGTATTATAGCAAACAGAAATTTTTAAAAGTGTTGATTTGTTAGTAGTACTAGTGTTTTTAGAAGAACTAGTGGTCGCCCAATAAATTTTAATATCTTGCTGATAAGAACGCCATCTTCATTTCTCAACACCAACTACTTTGTTTCCAAACTTTTTACTGCGCCATCTGTGATCTTTTATCGTTAATCTCAATATATTTGTTTGTGTGTGTCAAATGCATGGCAGTGTGGGTAATGTTTTATTTATTGCTTTAATGTACTGTTTTATTTATTGCTTTAATGTAACATTATTATTGAAAAATATTAGCGTTCTCCACTTCTCCTATACATAAACTATAAGTGTGCCAAATTTTGTGCTCTTGCGTCCGCGCAATTTTCGTAAAAAGGGGTCCAAAGTTTTGGCATCACGTATTAATATATAGATGTTAAGAGGCATAACTAAAGAAGCAATTTTCCTAATACTACTAAATTACCTACTCTTAAGAGTTCTTCGTTATTAAATTATAACCGTTTCCCGTACTAAAACTGTAAACTTCCACCAGTTTAATTAGAATCGTAATTTCGTAATCGTTTGTAGCGGACTCAAACTGGATGAAATTGATACAACATTGTATTTATTAATAAAACCTTCGATTTTATTGTCCTTCATAAAGTTCTCTGTTATTGTAACGCGTAGACTCAACGCTTAATATCCGGGATGTAGCATCTTGGCACTGGAATTTATTTTTGAAATGAGATGCTATTGTTAGAGAGAGTAAAAAATCAACTTTTCTTGAGATTTTTCAAGAAACGTATCTGATACTCAATTAGAATTTATTTTCGCAGTGCTTAATATCTTATTTATAAATATATCTTTATTTCTATATATATCGCCTGTGTAGTCTAGCGGTTCAGTTGTTGGACTTGACTGCATGAGGTCCCGGGTTTGCCTTCCAATATCATAAAAAAAATAAAAATAAAACAAAAAAATCTAGATGATTCTACCATCTCTTACTAACATGGAGTTGTTTCAAACCTACAACCTATCTAAACGACAAAGAGAATAAATATTATGATATTATACCGGATCAGACTGTTAGACAGTTTATTATTAATTTCAAAAGCCTATACTTAAGTTAACTTAAATTAAAAAAAATAGCAATCGTTATAAAACTGAAAAAGCAAAGCTCGTATACTGACTTTAATAGTGTATTACTAGTGCTGTAAATCCTCGTAGCTGAGGAAGTGGATGCTTTAGTCGTGATTTAACAAAACATGACTCATGCGGTTTCATACTGCATCCGATCTGCTAAGGAAAACATAAAGAAATCTCTGACTAAACCCAGGTAATGCGTTACCGTTAGCCCTTCCATACGTATACATGAATATGCACTTTGTACGAATATATAGAATAAATAAAGTTATTCAGCTACATCCATAAGTCGTCTAGTGCTAGTGATCCCCCAATCATCAACATCTTGACAATGGAATCGCGTATTCGTAATATACTGAATACAAAAGTTATGCTCGTACTTATAATTATAAATTTAACCTATCAATAAGTCACAATTTACAAGTCGTATGCCGGCGGACTTGACTTCTTGAGGTTCCGAGTTCGATTCCCGGGTCGGGCAACTAAATATAATAGAAAATGTGTTGCCTAAAATAATGAGTCCGAATGTGGCCGTAACTCATTAAACAAAACATACATGTAGTAGGAATTTTTCTTCACGCCTACAAATGAATAAATAAATTCTCAAAAATTAAATAACATTTACAAAAAAATAGAAGAAAATAATTTAGAATTTGGCGTCGAGATGTAACGTCCAGCTAGTTGTGTTTTAGTCATTTATATATTACTCCATAATTATATTATTGCAATCACGTATAATTAGGTAATTGCTGAGCAGAAACCCTTTCAAACTGAGTTTATGGCCACGATTGTCTCTTACCGTCAGGTAATAGTTTATTCGAAAGCTTATAACATCAAAAACTTGATTTTTAATTTGGTACACTTATAGTTTATGTGTAGAAGTGCAGAACGCTAATATTTTTCAATAATAATGCTTATAAAGTACTTTAAATCAATAAATAAAACATTACCGACACTACCATGCATTTGACACATACAAACAAATACGAGTATATTGATGATAACGACAAAAGATCAAGGATGGCGCAATAAAAAGTTTGGAAACAAAGTAGTTGGTCTTGAGAAACGAAGATGGCGTTTTTATCAACAAGATATTAAAATTTATTATGGTCGAATTTCGACCAATGGGTGACTACTAGTATCATTAAATCGGCTTAGATTACCATCCAGGATCCATAATGTATTAGAAGTTAGTACTGATAGTTTAGCGTCTCGGATATTGCTTCCATGGATTTGAATCGGATGCAGTGAGCAAACGTTTTCTAAAATTGTTTTCGCCCGGATCAGTTTAGCATACGGTAACGCTTTGCAAACAAGATATTTCTGTACTGAATGAGCTAGCAGTCATTAGTCACATTGCAATTTCTTCTCGCCACAGGAAGTGGATACGTTACACGTTTTAAGATACTTCTGGAATTAGACTTCCGAATGCGACTATGGGTTGTAGTCTTTTTATGGAAGTGGTGGCACTGCTGCCTAAAATATGTCTCTTTAGTCCAAAAAAGAAGGATGACTTTGTGCCACTATCTTATTTGGTATACGTGCGAGATATCCACGTGGCGATCCCCCTTTTCTTTTCTCTAACATTTCTTAAACTTGGTCCTGACCTAATGGACGAATCTTATTGACCCGTTTCCATTTCGATTGCGCATTTGCTTTTCGTGGGCGAACATAAAAGCTTAAGTGCAGACAACGCTGCAACAGTGCTGGTAAATAATAATAAAGCAATATAGCCGAGACGGATGTAAGCTGGTTTCTAATTAGTGACGAACAAAGCAGACAAAGCTGAGAGCCGTCTAATGGAGCTGAAGGCGTCTCCACAGAATATAGTTAAATCTGAGGAACCTCGCAAAGACGCGGTTAGACGACGCTTAACACAAAATCTTACAAGACATCTTATTTCTATAAATTTTAAAGAAAGAAAAAATTTCGCCCCAGACAGGATTTGAACCTGTAACCCTTCGTCTCAAGCCGACGAATGCTCTAACCAATGGCCATTCCAAGTTATGGCCATTCTAAAATGTGAATTTCATCTGTAATGATGAACTCATTTGGTGGGTACTCAGAATTGTGTATCTATAGGACATAACTACCCGCGTTAACGGGTTAGAAAGGAATTAAAAATTTCGCCACAGGACTTGAATCCTCAGTAGCTCAATTGGTTAGAGCATTCGTCGGCTTGAGACGAAGGGTTACAGGTTCAAATCCTGTCTGGGGCGAAATTTTTTCTTTCTTTAAAATTTATAGAAAATTTATCCCAAGCACAGGGCAAGTGCTAAAATAAAAATACATCTTATTTCTTCTGAGCATTTAATGATACAATAAAAAAACAGCTTTCTGTATCTTTAGTTCGAGCTAAATATGCAGATAAGTTAAAATAGTAATTAAGTATGAACATTACCACCAACAAGCAAATCTCTGCATCTTTGCAACACTGCTTAATCGTTTGTTTCAATGTTTGTCACTTTCTTATTTTTAGTTCGGTTTTCCCAATATGTATGTTTATGTTAGTTATAAGATTTTTGAATAGAAGATATGAATATATGTGTGTTTGTATGTTAGAAGTTACAAACAATCAGGCTGCTCGCGGATGAGTAAGAGACCACTGGTGCATGGTATCTTTTTTAAGTCAAAACACAAACAAAAGAGATGGAACATTTTAGACTTCTCATATTAGTCCGGATTGTCTAATCGTGTCGCTTTTAACTAACGTTTTCCCAGTATTAGATTAAACGTTTAAAGAAATGTTATGTCCAGACTAATCTGACAGCACTGAAAGTATTTTGTCTCTTTCTATTACTTTAATTAAAACAAGATATCGATGACTCAAATTAGTTTAGTGATAACACAACAACATAACCACCAACATAAGTGTTATTATTACGTCGCCATTTTACGGCTGGGATCTTTTATTATGGACCAACGCAGCAACGCTTACATTTCGCATAATAAAATAAAATCCCTTAAAAAATATTACAGATAAACATAATTTGTTAGTTTAAGCAATTTTTTTAAACTAATTGGACTGTTGTGGTGCAGTTGTAATGTTATGGTACTTACTACCTGGTACCATAACCTTAACATACTGACGGTACCATCACTGAAATAATCGGATAACTTTAATTTAAACATTTTGTAATCAATACATATCAAGTACACTAAGTACTACTATTTAAATTATGCGCTTCGGCTTTACACTTTTAACTCTTTTTCACTTTATAATTTTATTTTTAAATTGGCTGACCCAATCTAAATTTAAGCTAAATGATTAATTATTTAATGACAACTCTATATAGATGTCTTTAAAATACATTCGGATTTCAGAAGCTTAACGAATATAGCCGAAGCGCATAATTTAAATAGTGCTACTTTAATTGTTTATCTACAAACGATAAACAATTAAAATTTAAACTAATAATTTATCTTAATGTTTTATTTTATGCATACAAATTAATTATAACTGCCTGAACTTTTTCAAATCCCTTTTGCACTTTTTATAAACCAAGCTTAGCTATTTAACTAAGACACGTGGTTTTATTATTTCCTAGGTTTCTACATGTAACTCGCGAAGACTGGAAAGTTTTCACAAAATCGCCCCAATTTCGGCTACATGTTACCATTACGCAACCGTTGCTAAAAATAAACATTATTTTAGTTTTCCATCTCCGTTTCCATACACAAAGTAAATCGTGCACAAATATATTTATGTTTACACGAGAATAATAGAATATTTTCACTGGCGGCTCCTCTGGATGGGGTCATTTTTCATTCGTTCCCGCGTCGTAAGGAATAGGTGTGTATTTGTTTGGACTGACAGCTCGAAATATATAAATCAAGCACTTTATTCTAGTGTTAGGTACCATAGGTTTGTTGTTGACTAGCAGTTTTATGCCACCTCGTCTGATCTTCCATGTATTCTGTGTTGTATCGTCACAATTCGTATTTTTGTTATGTTTGTATCGTCATATTTTTATCTGAAATATATATAATTTTTTCCACTCGCCTGGATACCACCTTACCCATTCCTGCCGCCATAACGTCAGCGCTAGCTGATGACTTGTTCTGTAGGATAAGGTAGCCGGTAAACTTACTTTTGCTCGGAGTCTGACATCCCGGCCTTAGGTTGGCAATGCGCCATTACCGCCATAGGCTTTAGCTTAAGACGGCGTGAATTCCTTACCATCAGGAAATCCGTCTGCTTTTTTGACTTCCGATGTCATAAAAAAATAAAAATCAAAAAGTAACAAGTGACAATTACCGAAGTTCAACACGTGTACCAATTGAACACTTATATCAAAGTATACAGAGTTTCACTGGTGGAAAAAAGTGTTAACCAAAAAATATGTATATCACAATTTATGTACCACATTTTGAGAAAGGAAGTGAATTTATTGACGATAATACCCGGCCAACTTAATCTTTATTTCGTTAAGTATTTAAACAGCTAAAACCGGCAAACTGATGGACCGTTATAAAACGGCTGCCCATTATTATCATTTTAACTCAAATCCAATTCAAAAAAGAAGGATAATCGCAATTGAACTGTATGTTTTTATGTTTTCTTTGTGGTCTAGCGGTCCGGCTGTTGGCATTGATCATGAGGTCGCAGGCTCGATTCCCGGGACGGGCAACAAAAAAAAAGTTGTTCGGGATTGAAAATGTGCCCGGTTGGCGATGGGCTTGCCACCTATCACATTGTGGGACTTAGTGTCTTCGTCTAGTCGTGGGTGCCTTGGTTGTGCCTCTACCTACCTCTTCGGGGATATGGGCGTAAAGATCCTGCTATGTTTGTTTCGCGATTACTCCGTCAATAGCTCACCAATTTTAAAGAGCGTACTCATTCCTTAAAGTTCGGCAACGCATCTTACTTATCTTATTACTTCTGGTGTTGTGGATGTCCGTGATACTCCAAATGTTGCGGATGTCCGTGGTCGGTGGTGATCACTTTCCATCAGGTGACCCACTTGCTTGTTTGTCTACTCTTGTATATAAAAAAAATTTTAGAAGATATATCATCGCTCCGAGGTTATTTCTTCCATATTAATTTTATCATGATCTGACTTGTGGTTTTGAAGTTATACCTAATATTGCATATTTTTCTTATTTATGTTGACGACCTCATGAATTAATAAAATTTGCTATAAAAGAATTATCAAATCGCTTTTTTGATACCTAATTAAATAGCCGGTGTCGGTTTTTGCAGTTCTATTGTGCTTATATGTCTGACCAATTTATTACACTGTGGTAATGCAATAAACGTATCCGAAACATTTGTTATCTAAAATAAGATTTCACCGCAATAACGGTGCAGGCGGTGATGAGATGAAATTGTAACTAACGACAGGCTGCTATTCTTGAGTTGAATAGGTGATTTGTATTCAGATGTTTGTACGCAAGATATGTGTCGCTGAACGCCATTATGTTTACTCTTGACATTTATATCATTTGTGGCGTGTCATTAGGCTAATTGCAGCTTTTGTAAGGCTGGAATACTTTGAAAATTTAATATATTGTACGCCTTTTACTATTTAAATAAAACGACGATACATTAAAGTAACCTTCTTTGTTCAATAGACTGAAATATCAAAGATTCAAATTAATAGTTTCTTATTGTTTAGCCTTACCTTAAGTTTTACTATTTTTTGTTCGTATGTAAATTAAACAAATACTATGTATGTAGTATGGATATGTGGCAATAGATGTACAGAGTAACGCGAAAATATCGCATTATAAACTTTCACATAAGTGGCAGCCTTCATATCCGTCACTTAGCAAATAAACTGCAAGAAGGCGGCCTAAGAAAACTGCAACTAACTAATAATAATAATTAACTGTAAGAAGGTAGTACGGTAAGTTTAATGTAATCCGACAGGTCGCAGGCTAAGTAGATAACAAATCTCGAAATACTGTTAAACCATTAGGTGCCGGTGAAAGAGGCCGACCCGAGATTAGCTGGCTAGATGACGAAAACAAGACATGTGTGCTATTGGACTCACTGTCAAGTATGCCGAAGACTATGCAAAGTGGAGAAGAAAAAGCAGAAAAGCAGAGTTTGAGTTCCCTCGCTCAAGGAACAATCGGGAATAAAGCAAAAATGATAATGATAAAGTAAAAATATCCGTATCGAGCAAGGATTTTGGAAATCTTATACATTTGAAACGGGCATAGGTTACAAACAAGTCAAATAATTGTTTTAAATATGTTATGCTCTTATATCATGAACAGTGTTCGTGAGAACCTACGCATATCAATCATAAATTTGATTGTATAAAGGTTTGAAAATACATAACTCATTGTATACGATCATATTAAAAAACTTGTCATGTAAAGTCTATTTGTCACGTCTCTCGCTCAATTCTAATGCAAATATTTTAGTAATTAAGTGAGGGCTTGAAACATCTCGCCGCAATATCTTGATATTGAACCTAATTTGTCAGAGCCGTAGAGTGCTTTGAATATAATTAAAATAAAACCACAAACAGATTCCTCGAATTGAATTCACGTAGAGCGGGAGTACTGTGCTAAGATTCATTATCCCACTTATGATTCTAAATTAGCGCATGTATTTTTGTTACATTGTCCAATTACTATAATTTAATAGAATGAATACAACAATACTCATAATTTATCTTTTTCACAAAATATTTCTTGTTTGAAAATTGTTTTATCAGAAGTGGGATAATGAATTTTAGCACAGTACCCCAAGCACTGTTCTAAAACTCATGATCCCACTTCTGATTCTAAGTATGCGCTTGTTTTTTGCTTATGGTATCTAATTATTATAATTTAATATAATTAACACAATACTCGTAATTACTCTTTTTCACCAAATATTTCATGTTATTTCTACATTGTTATATTTATTGACGTCGAAATCTAAAGATCACATCTTCTGCTAAGGATTATATACCTATATAAGCACTAGATCATTCCCCTATAGTGCTGTAATAATAATGGCTATTTTCAGAGTATTGCGTGCCACCGCCATACTCTGATCGTAGAAAAGTGCTGCACCAGTATCATATAAGTATGTTTTTTTATACGTGTGAGGTTTGCGAACAAGTACCCGGCTCTCTTGATGGTAAGAGATGGTGGCCTATAGACACCATAGATGTTACAGGTGCGTCGCTGTCTTGTCCCGGGGATGTTAAGCCTATTGTGCATGACATTGAACATGACAGTGGATCCCTACCCGGACAGGTTGTTGAGAGGCAAATGGTCTATCTAGACCAACACGGCGAAAATAGCATTGATTTTATTAATTACGATTTTTTGAATTAGACGGCCGCCTGCTTTTATACTATTTTGTGACATACAAACTTTTACATACTAACTACTGTAAATGTACTACATCAATAACTGAGTGACAGCAAAAATCACATATTTGTTTAATAACGCTAATTCGTTATAAGTAAGTCGCAGCAAAAAGATTGCTTTAATTGAAATTTGACAAATAGCAATCGACCGCGTCTCGATTGCTGATTTTTATTATTAGAAAACATTTCGATTTGGCTGTTAAAATTATGTTAGAAACACAGTTTAAGTAAAGAGGTATTATTGAAGTGATTTATCAAAGCAGTTTGAATACAATCACAGATGGGTTTCTCTCCAGATTCAATGCCCTTTAAGTGGAAACACCTTGCTATAATTCGCTTGTGCATGCTCTGCTGAAAACTACACCTCACTTAGAGCTGTCCGACGAAGCCTTTGTGATGCAAACACTTTGTGTTAAGCTAATAGAACCCTCCAAGTGCCGTCAGTTACCTTAATACCCTGCGACAGAGGATTTGTTTGACGTTGAAAATGATAGCGCTCTGTTTTACACACTTATTTCGAGGTTTTATAAAATATTCGAGGGTTTTGAGAGTAAGAAAAATTATTAAGCATGCAAAATGCTAAGCGCATGAAAAATATAATTTGTTGTAATTTTTATAAAAATGTCATTTTTATTGAATCTAAATACATACGTTTTTGTTTCATAGTTGTCAAATTAAAATGGTATTAACTATGTACCATTTGGTCACACTCAAAAAGCTAATAGTTGCATTGTGAACTTTGTCTTTTATGCAATTCGCTAGAAAAAAAAGGTGTAGAAAATCTAGACCGTAACCATTTTATATCATTATTATTACATTTTCTTTATAAAAGTAAAGGCAAACGAGCATATTGGTCACTAGATACAAAGTCCAAGAGTATCATAGGTGCGTTGCTGACTTTTAAAGACTGAGTTCGCTCTTTCTTAAAGGTTCGTAAGTCGTATGCGTCTAACATAATTATTAGTTTCTTATTATATCATTTGTGATAAGCACGCACTTTTACAACAATCTGACCCGTTTTGTGCTTTAAATAATAATAGATTGACTTATCAAACAATTTAATTTTATTTTGATTCCCGGTCGAAGTGGATCTGTGAGTCAGTGAGTCATGACGGTCTCTTGCCAACTCCATCCTGTCTATCCACTGATACCTGAATATAGAAAAATGAAATTGAATGAATGTTATCTATTCTTGTCTACAAAAAAAAGTAAAAAATCGCATTCACGACAAAAAAAATATTAGAGTCAAGGTTTAATTTTTTACAAGACTTTACAAAACGATTGTATTTTTTAAAGACTTTTGTGTGTTTATTTGCTTCTGCAACTTATTTAGGAATGTAATTTAGAAGCATGGAGATGCTCCATGTTAATGATAGAAATGAGATCAGAGATGTTACAATTTTTGGCTTAAAAGTAAAAAAACGCTAGGTTTTTAATTGATTTGCTTGTTATAAAATTTTATTGTTTACCGTATTTCATACGAGTATTATGAAAGTGATCGCCTCTGTGGTCTAGTGGTTCAGTTGTTGGACTTGACTGCATGAGGTCCCGGGTTCGAATGTTGTTCGAATGAAAAAAAAATGTTGCTCGGATATGTGCCCGGTTGGCGATAGGCTTGCCACCTATCACATTGTGGGACTTAGTATCTTCGGCTAGTCGTGGGTGCCCTGGTTGTGCCTCTGCCTATCTCTTCGGGGATATGGGCGTGAAGATACTTTTTTATTATGAATTGCGAAAATATGTACAAATGAGTTCACTGGCCGTGTTTGAACAGCGAAATACGTGTACAGTTTGAATGGGTTATCTAGTACAATATGAATAAAATGAAGTTAATGCTTGCTGATTGAATGCAAAGATTTGTGGTGGAGCTAAGATGTATTTCGCTGTTCAAAGGAACATTTTGTTATGAATATTTATATGTATGTATGAATATTCTTTTTATCACGTCAATGCGGTTGAACAATCATAAAATGATTAGCATAAATGTTATGTTTGTATGTAATCATTTAAGAAAGTATTTTCGCACCCACATTCCCTAAGAAACAGGTAGAGGCACTCAGGACAACCAGAGCACCCACGACTAGCCGAAGACATTGAGTCCCATAATGTGGTAGGTGGTAAGCCTATCGCCAACCTGGATTGGATATGCCCGGTTGGCGATAGGCTTTTATGTTATTAGAAAATATGTCCATATTTCTAAATTTTTTCAATACCCGATCTGGGGATTCAACCCGGACCTCTAGAAATCAAGTCCGATGCTGGACCGCTAAACCACAGATGCGATAATATGAATAATACATTGGTATAAAAACAGAACATCCAAACTATATAAAGTTTCAATATTAAAAATAAACAACATTTACTATTTTCATAAGGCTAGTCGCAAGACACAACTAGTGTACACGTTTCTCGTATAACTTGAAACTTTTTAAAAATGTATACTTTCGCTGTACTCGGTACGGAACGGGTATAGCTGTTCGAGAAACAATATAGTACAGGTTCCCGGGGGAATCCATTGTCCCGTATCCCGCATCAAATTGAATTAAAACAAAAATAAAACTTTTAAAGGTTGCTACTTAAAAAATAAAGTTGTGTACTTAGTTTGCGCTCTACAGCTTGTACTATTCGGGTTAAACACAAATGGAACGGTAAGAAAACCGTTCAAAGCAAAAACTGCGATACTTTTGCTTTGCATTTTTTTTTAACATTCATTTATTTATTTTAATCCATTATTGCACAAAATAAATGTACAAAAAAAGCATTATCTCCCAGTTTACCCTGGGTGATGATAACAAAAACACACATGGGGTAGTGCACAAACATTTTACAACAGAAAAAAGCACATTTTACAACAACACAAATTGATTACCGTCACTTAAAAATTGACAAGTTCCTAAATTCACTAAAGAAACTAAATAGAATGCAGTACTAACAAAAATAAGTCACATAATTACATATCGTGAAACTATGACATGATTTTAATTAAACAACATCCAATCACAAAAATGTTAATTCTTTGTGAAAGTTGAAGAGTTTGAAGTAGTAGCAGGTAGTTTATGTGTAAACTTATGGCTGCCTTTAAAACAACTTGCGTATTACAGCCGCATTCTCGTTCGGGGGTAGGGTTGCCGATATACTTGTACATTAGGCTTAACATGCTGGCCACAGCACAGCTCGCACCGATAACATCTACGGTGTCTTCAGACCAAGGTCCCCTTACTATAAGCAAAGAACACAAGTGCTCTTGTTGGCAATTACAAATTTATTCTGAGCTTTCCTTTTCCTTCCTGCAATCTTCCTTTTCAGAGGGCCTGAAACAAGGCGGAAACTACTAGAGGTTATTAAAAGTTTTACCTTCTAGTGGTTTTGGTTGCACGGCACAAAGTCTCTTATATTTTACCCTAGCTAACGATTCCTGTGTCCTTATTGAAGTGTTTAATAAAACATGGCTTGGGCTTAAAATTGGATTACCTTTCAAATGAAATTTGGTTCACTAGATTTTCCATGATGCATTAATAAACGTACAAGAAGACTTGATTTAAAAAATGTATTTATATCTTAACTAGCGACCTGCCCCGGCTTCGCACGTTATGAAATATACCTACAAATTTTCCTCTTCAATCACTTTAAACATCAAAATCGTTGCGTAGTTTTAAAGATTTAAAGCATACAAAGGGACATAAAGACAGAGGAAGCAACTTTGTTTTATACTATGTAGTGATTATCTATCAGTGTTTTTTGGAGTATCTTCGTACAGCCCCAATTCTTTTAAGATTTTTTTAAACGATTTTCATTAAATTTTTCACATTGCTTTTTTGAATTGTGGCGAGCAATCCTTGTTTTGTTCAAGTAATAAATTGGATTCACAAATTCATCTTAATCGTTTAAAATTGAAATGCTCAAAAACACAAACGAAAAGAAATTGGGATTAAGAGGAAGTTTTACATTTAATAAAGACTTGAGAAATGTAAAAATTTCAAAGTTTTTGTAATTTTTTTCTTTCCTCATAACAGAGGCGAAACGTCGACACGTTTTTACAAAGAACGGCTCCCAGGTGCCTGTCGGGACCGCTGTTAAAATATTACTCGAATATATATTTCGTATCTCAAAATGGGTTTTAGTATAATTAATGTAATTGTGTATTTTTTAATGAAAACACAAGCAGGATTGCCAACTTTTTAGGCTTTTCTTTATTTGTATGTTTTAGGTTATTTTGTATTCATGAAACATTTTTATGACCAATTAGCTGTTGCCCTCGACATTGTCCGATAAAAACTAGTATATGTGTTAATTCAAGTTACCCTCTATGTGTGTGCCAAATTTCATAAATTCGGTTTTGCAGTTTCTGCGTGAAATACAAACAAACATAAAAACTTTCGCATTAACAGCATTAGTAGGATTTGTTTTTGTTTTACCTAGTAGTGGTCCTGGGCTCCTAGTAAAATTTAAGACAAAAATATGGACTCATAAGAAGCAAATATAGGTCTTATCTCTTACTATGTAAGTGTAACTAATTGGTAAACATCTACGATTGCTTACCACCTTTCTACTTTTTGTCCGCCATATTTTCAGTGCATGCCACTATATTATTTCAGTTTAGAAAAAAGGCAGCCAGTTCTGTTAAAGGTTTAATCTCCCAGCCTAAAGTATGCAGCGCACTATTTTCACTTTTAATGTATGTAGACGCTGTGTGTTTTACTTTCCCACTAAAACACCATCAATTTATTTGCCTTCTAATTGTATAAATTACCTTTTTGTTTAAATCGCGCTATGACCCTCAGTTGCGTTGATTTTTTATTGGGATTGTGATTTTTAATTAAGCTTTTCTTCTTGTTGCAGGAAATTGACGTGACTTCCCCACACTCAGGCAAACCAGAGTCTATGGTGAGTTATTTGACTGATTTGAGTAGTGACCAAGGATGCCATTCGATCCGTTGGTCCCACCATTTGAAAATCTGCCTAGGACTGCACGAGGCCTTGCACTTGGCAAATGGAAAAATCTATCTGAAAAATGTTTTCCCCCTCATAGGTCGCGATCCTCCACACGGAGGAGGCGACTCAGGAAGCAGATTGATCTAATTACATATTAGTAAGTCTTATTTAAGTAAGACCACCTCGTTGGTAGCGTGGCTAGCGTACACGCCTAACTGCATCGACTAACCGCGAGGCTCGGGTTCGATTTCTGACGGGGGCAGATATTTGTGTGAAGAACATTTAGATGTCTTTATTTCCGGGTCTGGGTGTTTATTAAATTTTATCTAGTATCTATTTAAGTATTTCTATATATTACAATCGTTGAGTAACACCCATAACACAAGCATATAATTTGCTTACTTTGGGGTTAGATTCAATTTGTGTGACTTGTTGTGGGATATTTTTTTATTTTTATTTATTGAGTAAGTTCCTTCAAGTGGAAATGCTAAGTAAGTTCTCAGTGTAAAAACCAAATCATAGAGTACCAGTTCTTTCGACTGTTGAGGAATGAATCCCTATTTTAACACAATCAAAGTCGTCTTCATTTGTCGTGGCTCTTCCTTCAGAAATATAGGTGAAAACCTAATGAGTGATTTGTGAAGATGAAACAATTTTTTTGTTTTATCTGATTTTTTTCGCATAAAATCTGCTCAGTTTAACTAGATGATGTGATACAAAAGCAATAATGTGGTAATAAGGTAAAAATTCAATCTGTTTATATAGAGAATCAAACCAGATCATTGTAGATAGTCAGAAACGCAAGGTGTATCTACGTAGTGGTTAGTAAATGACTTAGGACTGATTTCACCGTCCAATTTAAACAATACCAAATTAAGCTAAATTTAGTTCACGCAATAAACTGCGTTTAGGACTGCAGTTTGAATTTCACCCATGTAAATAAAATTTGATTTAATCTGAAACTAGTTTAAATTGTGTACGGCCGAGGTCCTATATTTATCTCATCAAACGCGTTTAAGTCAATCAATCATTATCAAGTGTCAATGTTATTGGCAAAAACAAATAGTTATTGTAAATATTTTATATTAAACTATTCCATGATAAGGAGATTCGCTTTACATAAGACCTTGAGATCACTCAATTTTAAAATTAACTGAAGACATAAAATATAAAAATAATTAACAAGGAACTAAATATTCATAACATAAGTAGAGGCAGCATGACCAAAGGTTAGGCCAAGGAAATAAATTGGAAAAAAAATAACCGTCATTTGTTAACAGTATTGACAACGAAACTCGGAGTGTTAATTGTTAAACATTAATTAGGTGAAATGAGGAGGTTGATTCCGTATGTTTTTAGTGATGATCACTAAAAATAATATACAAAACATCACTAAAAAGATACTGAATAAAACCGCAGATTAACTGAGAGACGAGTCGATATTTATTTTTTGAGAGCTGAGCCGATAATTTCACTCGTTTGTACTATACCTAATTTTTATTACATACAAAACCATTGCGACATTTCATGGTAAATTAAGCTGTAGCAATAATGATAAAGTTCTCTTGTCTTTAGTTAACCTTGTGCCACGTAACACAGGAGTCTTTTTGTATCTCAGTATAAGATCTTAGTGTATTTTTTGCGGGCATACCCGAGGACATTAACTAATACGTTCTAAATGTCAAAAGCCTGATTCTCTAGAGGTTACTTCAAACGATTTGAGGATCATTGTAAAACGATTCCTACCCTTATTAAAAGTGCTCTTAGGCAAACGATATATTTGTTAAAAGGTTCTTCACTTTACGATCTTCGCCGAATAAAACTGTAGGAGGATGCTCAACCGTAAAACTAAAATTGTCAATTTCGTCTCTGCCATCTGCTGAAGCGTCCCAAGAAATCACTCAGAGGGCAAATTACTAAATTTCTGAAGCTCGCGCGAAGGGACAGTTTTCATAAAGGCGGCCATCGCATTCCGATGAATAAAATTCCATCTCTACAATACTCACGACTGTGGAGATCCGAATCGGACTAATTATTTCACGCGATTAGTTTCTGGATGGAAAAACTTGGGAAATTCTTGTGAAATGGCCGCATGAATCTGTTTGAACTATTGGAATTGGAAATCTTTTTAATTTGTCCTCCTGTCTCTGAGTATTTTTGTTACTTCTTATTACATGGAAAGTTTTCGTGAACTCTGTAAGAAATGAAATTTTACCAGCTAACGCCCCAGTTTCGCCTTATCCGAAAGATAAGACTCCAAAAATATGTTTCTACTTTTCTAATTTTAGTCAGTTTTTCAGTTGCACTTACAGACTTCGAAGCAAACAAATAAAGAATCCCCTAAATAGCGTTAAAGGATTTTTTATGTAGCTGTATTATTTATTTGTCTTTTTCTTTCATGTCTATAATATAAAATTGAATCCCTGTATATATTGCTAAACGCACAACTTCCGAACAATTGGACCAATTTATTTATTTTTTCTTTTAAAACGTTTGTGGAAGTCCAGGGAAGGTTTTGATGATAACACGATGGGAACTCTATGACCTAGTAAATGATATAAGGCGAAATTTATTTTTAATAACTGAATATAACTAGCAGTTTATAATTATACTATATAATTTAGTATATCCTTGTACAGTACGTATAGTTTAACTAACATATATGGTATATAGTTTATTATTATTTTTGTGGCACCTACAAACTTCACTCTGTTGGCCCAATGGTTGAATGGTGGATAATGCC
>NJDC01001921.1:238886-250629 GCA_002245475.1 Calephelis virginiensis | reverse complement strand
ATGATAACACGATGGGAACTTTATGACCTAGTAAATGATATAAGGCGAAATTGATTTTTAATAACTGAATATAACTAGCAGTTTATAATTTAGTATATCCTTGTACAGTACGTATAGTTTAACTAACATATATGGTATATAGTTTATTATTATTTTTGTGGCACCTACAAACTTCACTCTGTTGGCCCAGTTGTTGAATGGTGGATAATGCCAATAGGCATTAAGTTCGCCTTTTGTACAAACATATTTTGTTTGGGGTACAATAAAAACATTTAAATAAATAAAAGATAACACGTGTTTGTTTTTTTTATCTCTTACATTTTTGTAGTCTCGCGCCTTTTGTATTTGTAACGAATATTTCTAATTAAAAAAATATGAAATCTAGTATGGCAGTATACATAAGAGTTTATACCTTATTCATGATTATTTGAAATATGTGATTATTTTCAACACAATTATAACACAAACAACTGTATGTCAATAATCAAAACATATTTCCAAAACATGAGCTCTTTGTTGTCATAAAATGTAAATATATTTTCTAAGAAAACCTCCACTCTTTCCACTGGTAAGCCGCTCACAAAATTATCATAATAAATTCAAACAAGAGACAACGGGAAAACCGCAACAATCTTAGGTCTGCGGGCTCTAAAACGTTAGCAAGTCAGGAAACCGAAAAGTTTGTAAAAAACGGAAAACTCGACAATTTAAGCCGGCCATTATGTATCCGGTTGGTCCAGCGTAAATATTATTCCGACCTTTCTGTTATTCCTTTTGTTTTGCAATTTATTTGCACCACCTTCAAGGAGCGTGACGGAGGTATCAGAACCCTGAATTATTAAGAAGTGTACTGCAGCTACATAAATATACCTTTTTACTAGCTGAGTACTGTGCACCAGTTTGCCCGGTCGCCATGAAGTAAATGCTCATCGTTGTCGTTTTCATTGCATTTACCGATTTCTCTTTCTTTAAATCTTTCTAGAAATTCAACCCAAGCACATAGCTAGTGTTAAAATAAAAATACCGTAAAAGGAACGAAAGTTATGGCCATTATAATTAATGTGAATTTCATCTGTAACGATGAAATCATTTATTAGGTACTCAAAACTCTGTATCTATAGGATATAAATACCCGTGTTAACGGTAAAGGAATTAAAAATTTCGCCACGGGACTTGATTCCTCAGTAGCTCAAATAGTTAGAGCGTTTGTCGCCTTGAGTCGAAAGGGTACATATTCAAATCCTGTCTAGAGGATTTTTTTTCTTTCTTTGTATTATTTATTATTATATATCATAATATATGTGTACTATATGTGTAGAAAAGCCTACAATAGCCGTAACAAAGGCGTTTTTAGGTTGACCAACATGTAGGTACCTAACACGCTGAGAATTTTCTAAATCCAGTATAGTACTGCAAGATACAAAAAATATAACGTCAGTAGTATAAATTCAAAATCTGTAAAAGGTTGTTATAAACATTTTTTATTAATTTATGTGTTCTGAAATATTTGATTAAAAGGATATATAAGCAATAAGTACTATCTTTCTAAATAAGCATCCGACTTTAGTTTATTTAGTAAATAAATATCCCAATTTATTTACTAAATAAACTAAAAAAAACTAAAGTCCCGGGTTCGAATCCCGGGTCGTGCAACAAAAAGAAAATTGGGTTTTTCCAATTTTCTAATTAAAAAAAGTGTTGCTCGGGATTAGAAATGTGCCAGGTTGGCGATAGGCTTGCCACCTATCACTTTGTGGGGCTTAGTGTCTTCGGCTAGTCGTGGGTGCCCTGGTTGTGCTTCTGCCTACGTCTTATATGGGCGTGAAAAATTTTTTTTTTTAATATCCCAACGGAGCTAATGAGGAGGGCTTATTTTTATCATGTACGTATTTTGTATTAAATTACAAGTATAATATCAAATAAAACACTTTATCAAAAATAACAATCTAGATCGTACTGCAACTGGCCTATATTATGTTATTTCTGCATTTACGTTACTCTAAGAAATGGAAACTTCAGTAACAAGTCTCGGATATAATTTAAGAAGCCTTTGTAGACGGCACACGAAACTCAAAGCATAGTTCTTGCAAGTATCCACGGTGCGATATTAAAATACCGAGTCCGGGAATTAGCAGCTAACAATGGAAACAAAGTCTGTAAAGCATCCTTACTCGTATGTTTGTTCGCACTCACAAAGCCTCCCCTTGTCTACCTCTTTACGTCCTCGCATAAGAGATGGTATCTACGGTGTTGCTTACAATTTTCTTCGCTAATGGCGCTTCTTTTCGGACGCTAATTGCTGGGGTGAAAGAGATTCATTTATTCAAATAGAATATTATATTAGGTCTTACCGTTTTTATGGTCGGGACTGTTAAAACTTGCGTAGTCACTTATATTGCACGCCAAATTACGAGGTAGGCAGAGATTATCGAATGCCAAACCTCAAGATCGTAGCAGACCTGCTTGGCTTCCTCCATATTTAATCCCTCTTTCAGACAAACACACCGGTTTCGGAGACTCTTGACACCATCTTTGGACGCCACCCGAGCGAATTGGTCGTGGAATATCAACGTAAGTCTCCCCAGGTGCTTACATCTATCCACATTCGCATTCGCTTAACCCTATATAGCGACACAATAAAAAAAACAAAAACTATAGCGAAAAAAAACAGATCAAAATTAACTGTGAAGTTTTTTATATTACATAATGTTTTTATGTATGTACATAATGTGTAAATAAACCGATAATTCATTTCGCTAAACAATTATGTTGGGATTTTTAATGTTGTTTAACAACTTAACATCGAAAGGATTAGTGCTTCCCAACTTCGGGCCATATTGCATACCCTTGAGGTAAGCCTAATTGCATTACGCGTAACAATTCAAAATCTCTAATATAATAATATATCGTTAACTACAAATTTTTTAACCTATTTAAGTGTGAAATATTTTTTTTAGCATTTGTCATTATTCAAGTTTAAATACCTTATTGCAGTTTTATTTTATATAGAGAGTGAATTTCTTTAATTAAATTGTACTTAAATGATTCAAATCAGTCATTTTGGCTAGTCGTTTCAGGGTATTAGGTATAGCAGTGGCATCTTTACTTAATGTCATCACGCAAGATTTGGCGGCATTGAGAAAATACACGTTACAATAATTTCTTTATTAATGTTTTACTTCTGCACTTTCTCAAAACTGACTAACTTCACTCAATATTTACACGAAATTCAGTAGGTAAGAATCCTCGCGGGATAAAGTTTATTATAGACAAAATCACTTCGAAGCTTTAATAATATTCTACCACTTTAATCGAACGAGTGTAAAAAATTCAAATACATGTTTAAAGTCAAGTGATTATGACAACCACATAAACTAGTACCAGGTTTTATGGTTAAGAAGGCAACTTGATTTTTTTATTACTGTAGAGTATTAGAGGTACACCTAAGAAATTTCACATAAAGTATCTTCATGCCCATGTCCCCGAAGATTGAGGCAGAGGTACAATCAGGGCAACCACGACCAGCCAAAGACACTAAGTCCCACAATGTGATAGGTGGCAAGCCTATCGCCAACTGGGCACATATCCAATCCCGAGCGACATTCTTTTCACTAGAAAATTGGAAAAATTTGATTTTCTTTTTGTCGCCCGACCCGGGAATCGAAACCGGGACCTCATGAAATCAAGTCCAACACCTGGACCGCTAGACCAATGAGGCGATCAACAACAATTGTACAAGGTTTTTAGGTTATGAAGGCGACTTGAACTGTAGAGTATTAGAGGTACACCTATGAAATTTTAAATAACGAAATACATTACTAAGATTTCTTGCTGTAAGGGGTGAGCAAATTTGAATTCTTCTCTTGGTGGTAGATATGGAAATAAATTGAGAACCACTGGCAGCTGAATCCTGCGCTTGTAAACACTTCGGATTTTATTTTTAAACAGCGTTTGTTTATCCTAAGTTCCAAACGTTATCATGTTGATGAATGAACCGGCGTCTAGTACACAAAAATATCCAGATACTATCGACTGGGCAATTTGTCTGAGTAATTTATAGCCGGCCCTTCATAATTAACCTTATCAAGCACCCTTTGCGGCGTAGCCTATTATTTGTTTAGTTAACTTTTGTTTGAAGGAAGCCCTTGCCTATGGGTTTTATCTTGCTAGTTCAAAATGGCGTCCGATTACTACAAGTAAATGTAATGTTCACGCGATCAGACTTATTAATAACCAATTGGGCCTTACTGTGACGCGCTAAATCAATATTATTTTAATAATACATTATTATGTCGGCGATCCCATCGCCCTCTGGCGGTAACAAATCTAATAACTTGGGTTACTGCTTTAGGAGATCCGCTTGCTTATTGACTATCATAATACGTAAATAAAGTGGCTAAGCGCGAGTCGAACTCGCCCTTGAAGAGTTCCGTAGTAAAAAACGTAAGTTTAGTATACATTATCCGTCTTATTAAACAGGGACTAAAGTTCTCCAAGATTTTCATACATACATATCTTCACGCCAAGTTGCTTACAGGGTAGGCAGAGAGTATCGAGTGCCAGACCTAATGATCCTGACAAACCTGTCTGGCTTCCATCACATTCATTAGGCTTTTCATACAAAACACGCCGGTTTTAGAGACTTTCGACACCACCCTCGGATAGGATCCGAGTTCAATCTCCAAGATTTAAGTTGATATTTGTTGTTTTTACTAGTCTATAACCTGTGTGAAAGTCATGAAGCTGTTTACAGAATACGTCTACCTACTAAGTTTTAAATATGTAGTGCTATATAATTTGGGAATACTGATATACGGACAGACGGACTTATGGAGTCTATAAGGGTTACGTTTTTGACATCTGGTTACGGAATCTATACCTATATTAATACGTGATACCAAAACTTTGAACCCGTTTTTACGAAAATTGCGCAGACGGAGGAGCATAAAATTAGGCACACTTATAGTTCATGTGTAGGAGAAGTGCAGAACGCTAATATTTTTCAATAATAATGCTTATAAAGTACATTAAATCAATAAAAAAACATTACCCACACTACCATGCATTTGAAACACAAAAACAAATATATTAGTGATAACGATAAAAGATCACAGATGGCGCACGAATAAGTTTGGAAACAAAGTAGTTGGTCTTGAGAAATTGGGATAGCGTTCTTATCAACAAGATATTAAAGTTTATTATGGTCGAATTTCGACCAATGTGCGACCACTAGTAAATAATATGTTGTCCTATATTGTTTGGGAATAAAGTAACTCTGATATACGGACAGACGAACTTATCAAATCTGTAAGGGTTCCGTTTTTGGCATAATTTGACTACGAAACCCTGCAAAATGTGTCAAACACAAAAATATGACTTATATTTGCGCGCGAAATAACGTTCGGCTTTGTTTGACGTAAGCTTTGACAGGCTCATATACTTGTAGCTTTGCTCAGTTGGCAGGATAATAACAGGATTCAGTAGTCGATTTAAATTTAGATACTTCCTAGGTACGCTCGTTATAAATAATTCTTTCAAGTTGTATTAGTTGAATGTTACAACTGAACATCACTAAAGTCGGTTGAGTACTTTTAACTTGCGTAGACGAACATTCGAAAAATGATTTGTTATTAAGATTGAGGAAGTAAGCAAACAAACGAATTTTACGAGTGCAAAAAATTGTCTATTGACACCAAAGGTTGGGAATTTCGCATTCTTCCTAAGTTTGTCTAGCGTTTTGCATAACTAGCCTGGCTATCCTTTCCTAAAAAATGTACGGCGATAGTAGAAAGCATTGACGTTATGGTGATACGAATAGTTAAACTCAGACAAGTCGTCATAAGACTCAACTACAAAGTATTTTTTTCGAAAACTATTTAAGAAAAATCGACATATAATATAGAATATTAATCCCTACAACTGTTAAAATTGCGAAAATGGTGTTTATATGTATGAATTGTAGGAAAGAAACAGATATAAGGACATACTTTTTAACCAAGTTTGAAGAAGGACTTATATATCCGACTCCTTTATTTTTTGTACATGTTGTCCAATTTTAAATATGTTTTTTTATTTAAAAGAGCGCATTGTCATTGGTCATTGCAACACAGTCTGTATTAGATTATGCAATCACAGAGAAATCCAGGAAAAGACTATTTTTTTGTGTACGTAGATTAATTTATTGAAATCAAAGTTGGATGGTTGTTTGCTTACTACGTTAAAATAACTATCCTTACATTTCAGCAGGTTACCGAGGGAGAGCAAAATAACTAATTCTCGGAACAGCCAGTATACAGATCCTAATACATTCTAGGATATAATTATTTTTATGCAATTGTTCTAGTTGCAATCCTCGCTTCGCTAATATTGTCGTCTTGCAACACTTAAATTCACAAACAGCTTTTAGCTGCAACACTCCCCCTGTTTACAGCTCTCAGATTACTGCAGCTCCATTGTTTTGCCAGCTCTGGAGGACAATTCCGACTTGTACTACTTTTAAAGCTTATGATTTCAAGAATTGTTGAATTTTCTTTGTAGATGCTTTTGTAAATAGAAAAGAGAAGGCAATATTAGATAAATAATTTTATGAATACAAATTACGTATATATTCAGGCCAATTTCTTCAAACAGTCATTAGAGAGCGCGCTAAATATCTATTTGGATGTCAATTTTATTTCGATGGGCAACTAAACAGATTTCCAGATGGCATAATATAGTCATATTTCAAAATGAAGAAACACTTGTACTGTTTTACGTAATCACTTATAAAATATTTATTATTTAATAAATAGCCTACCGGTTTCGCTTATGACGGCATCATCAAGGCTAGAACTTAAACTAATAAACAATATATTTTATTTATAAACATAAATTAATTTCATATCTAGTGGGTAGAATATAATTATTTTGAAATATGAATATTTGGAAGTTTAACCAAGCGCCGACGATGGAAAATATCAAATATATGGCATACTATAGGTTAGAAAAAACTTGTGAAACCGGTAAGACTGGTTATTTATGTTACAGATAAAACTAGTTTTTAGATCAATCCCTTAGATAAAACTAGACTAAACTCAATGCCTTTGTTAAAACTTAAAATAGCTATATCTTAAAATTAAATATCTATATACAAATTCAGATCTAAGAACCCAAACATAAAATTATATTTGCATAAATTGATATTTTAAAGGCTTGTCTTGTGTTTGCTATGTGTTATCTTCCATAAAAATTAGCTTGATGTTGTCTGAAGTTTAGCCTTTTATTTACTTTTAATTAATATTCGCGAAATATTTCTTTATAAATATAGATTATGTTTAATATTTTAAAATTATATTTAATTTTAATCTCAAATTAGTTTCTCTAGTGCTAGCTTTAACTTTAGGTTGAAGTGTCTAGTTTTATTGTAAAATCAAATATATCTCAAGTAAATTCCAGTTTTAACTAGGTAATTGTAGTTTCAAGAAAGGCATTTAGAAAATGTAATTTTATATAAATGAGTTGTTAGGAAAAATTGGTTTTAACTATTTGACTTGAATAATATGAATTGGAATATTACGTTTAATATTTAACTAATGTCGTTGATGATGTGATTTCTAGGTGGTAGAGTTTCGCAGCGACTCACCCGGATTGGTACCACCGCCTTATCTATTCCTGCCGCCATAATGTCATGACGTATTGCGGTGTTGAGGGTAAGCTAGCCGCTAAACTTACTATTGCTCGAGGCTTAACATTCCGGCCTCAGGTTGACAACGCACCATTACCACTTTTGCTGCCTCTAGTCGGCATGAATTTCTTACCATCACGAAATCCGTCTGCTTGTTTGCCTTCCAATATCATAAAAAATGTCGTATTCTTAATAAGTAAATCTAGAAAACCTAGTGTAACTATAATGTACCTTGGACACAGCTTTACAGGTCACAAAGGACAAATCTAACGTATTATATGAGAGCTATATACTATCCTTTCGTGACTCTCAAATTGTCCATAAAAATATCCTTATCCCTACATTTAAGTACCCTCGCACACTTTCCTCAAAATTATACCCTCCCGGCCACAATAGTCGTAACTAACGTCAAGCCGATCGGTGTTTAAATGAAGCTTAGAATTTCTGAGACCCTAACACCACAGAGTAATGTTTTACTAGAGACTTTTGATATGAAGTTAATGTATGGGTATTTTAGTACCCATCATAACTTTTTATAAGGCCCTATTAACGCCAAACGAGAGGTGTTACAAGTTTGCCATGTCTGCCTATGTGGGTCATAAAGTGTATGTGTGTCTCTGTCTATGACATCATAACTTGTGAATGAATGGGCCGTTTTCGACGCGTTTTTATTTGAAAGCTTACCTGATCAAGGTGGTTCCTTACAACATTACATATAGGTATTGTCTGGGGTAGAGGTTGAAGATGTTTAAATTCATCTCTTGTGGGCACAATAGTTAAACGTAATGGTAAGTATTTTGGTTTTAAAATTAATTTTTACACAAACATGTATCCTCATGTATGTATAAAAAAATTAAGAGTGTATACTGAAATAACCAAAGAGCAAACAAACATTATAAAAATCTTGTCTCAATGTAAGTCTGTTTGTTCATTCATCTCGGAATACTAATTCAGGCAAATATCAGTATCAATATTATCGCCTCTATGGTCTAGCGGTTCAGTTGTTGGACTTGATTGCATGAGGTCCCGGGTTCGAATCTCGAGTCGGGCAACAAAAAGAAAATTGGATTTTTCTAATTTTCTAATAAAAAAAATGTTGTCCGGGATAGGATATGTGCCTGGTTGGCTATAGGCTTGTCACCTATCACATTGTGGGACTTAGTATCTTCGGCTATTAGTGGGTTCCCTGGTTGTGCCTCTGCCTACCTGTTCATGGATATGGGCGTGAAGATACTTTTTTTTTACCATCAGTATTTTTGCGGAATGCATGTTATGCGTAGCGCCAGAATTTTTCAGATCACATAATTAAGGCACAATTATTAAAACACATCCTCATAGAAATAAGTAACAACCAAACTAAAATGTCTATATTATGTTTAAGTAACAAATATCCCAAAAAAATTTTATTTATCACTACATAGTATAAAAAAAAGTCTCTTTCTTTGTTCCTATGTCACTTTGTATGCTTAAATCTATAAAACTGCACAACGGATTTTGATGCGATTTTTTATATTTTATAAAGTGATTGAAGAGGAAGGCTTTATTATAAACCGCAAAATACCGAACATATTATCCTATCTAAACTATGATGTCAATTTATTAATTGCGTTATAACACTGAGTTGGAGTTCTACAACTCCTTGCATTAGGTCTTTTCAGTTAATATTTTTATAGAATAGGTGGTAAGTATTTAGAGATGTAAAATAAAGATTTTTAAATTGATATAAAATTTAGTCATTGCTCTGTGGACGAGTCTCAAGGGAGCGCGCATCTGTCAATGTAGCACTCCCTACGTTTGGCGACCCTCCTGATCCCGGTAGTTTAAGCTACTATGCGCACGTCTTGTTATCGATAAAATCTTATACATCGCGACTTTACCAGCGTTTAATTTAGCTTGGTTATATTGCGACTATAGTACAGTAACCTGTATATAACAATAGCGATCGCTGCCTAAACTTGCAGCCGTACTGGCTACTGTCATGTGCCAATCTGAAGATGTTTAACTAGGATTTACAGCCCCAATTTGGTCGTGCTCTTTTATCTCTTGGTGTCTACCATAAAGTTATCCGTCAGTTTGTGTTTCTTTCCATTTGGAGGCATTAAACACCCTTACCACGGAAGCTAAAAGTAAAATTTGGTGGTAAAGTTCGATGAAGATTCCTCGCGATTGGCAATAAAATAAATAAACAAAAAAGACATTATTTTTTATATCAACATTATTTTGATACATATTTTTATCTAACAATAATAATTTAGTTAATTCCTGTGTTTGACATTTAAGAATTTATTAATCACATTTTTAAAATTTAGTTTTTTTTTTGAAAATCAATATATTAATAAATTTCAATACAATCGATTGCTAAGAAACTATAGAGTATCGTTTTAGCCCTTTCAATCGCTATAGTGTTAGTGCTTGCCGCTATTGTGTTTCAATCCAAATTGAGTGTAACCGATATGTTTACGTTAGAATTTTTTACTATCTCAAAATTCCTTGAATTGTAGAGAAATGTAATAACGATAGGAATAGAACCCCACTCCAAAGCCTATTAATTTCTAATCAACACTCTAACCATAGAGCAGGACGGTCAGTACTTGCAGGAATATGTAAAGTACGCAGGGAGCAAACGAGGGGTCGCTTCAGGATTCTCAAGTGTAAGGGATATCTCAATTGTTCGCCCTTACATATCAAATGGAAATCGCGTTCTACATATATTTATTAAGGATTCAAATGTCTAATTCGCTCTGATATTGAGAAGCCAGCAGATTCTTATCTAGAAAATAGTGAACTGCATTAACTGTCTATATATAACAGATGTAAAAAAAAGAAAAATGAAAATAACTTTATTCAGTAAACATGTTCAATTTAAAACATTACTTGAAAGCCCCTGTACTAGGAATGTATCCTGTGTTACTGGGTACTCCGCCCAACCACCAAGACAAAAATACTAATTTTTAGCATTTAACATTATACATTACATTTTTTTAAGTAGTGTACGTGTGTGTGATGGTTTATGCTATGTAAAAGAAGCCTTTATTTTGCTAATTTCGCGTAAGCAGTGTAACTGACGTGACCAATAATTTTCCAAATGACACAGAATGTAACAAGCCTAACTGACGTTCCCACCGCCCACCTCCGCGACCAGAACACGAATAAAGGAAGAGCTCGGGTAACAATATAAATTGTCACGTCCTTCGCATGTGACAACCCTACCTGAAGTTCCCACCTTTTACCTCCGAACTCGGGAAACAAAACCACTTGTCACATCCTTCGCCAACTTTGTCGAAGAACTCACCAGTGAATACCAAATCGCACTCGACGTACGTGTCGCCTCGACACCGAGGCATCCTCAGGAAATCGACGGTACCGTACAAACGACGTGCAAAGTAACGCCTGACTCAATAAAGTATCTATAAATACTTAAAAAAATTAATGACACGTTTGTACGATAACGACAACTTAAAATGTATCCGCAAAGCTTTAAAAAATATCATTTACCTTTTGCCGTACCTATCTATAGTCTTGTTACTCGATATCTCAAAGTAATAAGCAAACGAGGTGTAATCCCGAAGTTTTCAAGGAACAACCCTTAACATATAACAGAATATTTTAAGTAAAACATGTAAGTGTTTTACTTAAAATATTCTTAAAATATATCCTTATCTATTTACGTCTCAAATACAAGGGGTATCATATTTTGTTATAGTATAATAAATATGCTAAAGCTCCTTGCATAGATAAGATTTATTTTTTATCATCAGTTAAGTCTTTCCAAGAATAATTGAAGCGCAGTAAAACTACCCAAATCGATCCAAGGCTAAAGTTTCTTCACGCCCGTATCCCCGAACAGGTAGGTATACAGAGGTACAACTAGGACTAGCGAAGATATTAAGTTTCACAATGTAATAGATGGCAAGCCTATCGCTAACCAGGCATATATCCAATCTCGGGCTGCGTGGTTTTTCTAATAAGAATAGAAATATAACACTTTTTTATTGCCTACCGCAAGGATCGAATCTGGGACCGCATAGTGTCAAGTCTAACACCTGACTGCTAGACCATAGAGACGATTCCCAAAATTTC
>NJDC01001921.1:223425-238823 GCA_002245475.1 Calephelis virginiensis | reverse complement strand
TATCGAATTGCAAATTGCTGGCTTTCAGGGTTTACCTCCACATAATTAAAACAAAAATATGTTTTTTTTCGCCTAAAGCAAGGATCGAATCTGGGACCGCATAGTGTCAAGTCTAACACCTGACTGCTAGACCATAGAGACGATTCCCAAAATTTCATTACAATATTGTAATTCATTCATACCTTTTTTCCAAATAGCTAATGATTTCGAAACGAAACCGTATAAATTTTATCATGCTTCTACTATTGATTTTCGAGCTATATTTACTTAATAATGCATACATTTTCATACTGACGATATCATTAAACATGAAATTCATCAAAAAATGAACTTTTCCAAAATAACCTTTAACATAGGCCGAGTAATCGCGTTTTATTCGAACAAACAAAAAAATATCCAGTCATAATAAAAGGCTATTTTTTTAGAGTTGGTTAATATTTGTGTGAGTATTGAGTCAGTTAAATGTTAAGTTAAATGTTAATATTCAATTATAATAAACTTATTTAAAATGTTTCAAAGTTGAAAAATATATGATTGAGGATTTTAAAAATAAAACTCTTTATTCACTAACGCATTAAACTGAACGATTAAAGTCGTGTATAAATTTCGACACGCACCGTTGACTTCGTAACCATCCATTCAAAATATAATTAATATTGGAATAAGCGCGCATTGAATGCGAATATTTGTATTATGTACCCCGCTTAAAATCCCCTAAAACTGGGGTGAGCTTTTTACGATTAGGTTTAATAAGCAGTCATTTTGATGGATCACTAAATTCACCATGACGTTATATTTTTTTGTTTTTTTTTTTTCTTATTAATACCGCCTGCAGTTACTTCAGAGCATATTCTGCCATTTAATAAATACATCCTTTGATTGAAGAGTCCTTTGTTTACATAATCGTTTGAAAGGTCTAGAAAATTAATATGAAATCTATAAGATGTCATTCAAAAATGTGTGAAATTTTACTAATTATTTTAATCGCCTCTTTTTTGAGGATCGGAATAAACTAAGTTTTTAAACTGCAGTTAAATTTTAATTCTGACTCAATACAACTTCAAAAACATGTCATACTATGATTATCTATATATTAATACGCGATGCCAACTTTGGACCCATTTTTACGAAAATAGCGCGAACGCAGGACCATAAAATTTGGCACACTTATGTGTAGGAGATGTGTAGGACGCTAATACTTTAAATCAATAAATAAAACATTACTCACACTTTGTTTGTGTGTGTTAAATGCATGGTGCATTTGACAAACACAAACAAATATATTGATGATAACGATAAAAGATCACACATGGCGCACTAAAAAGTTTGGAAACAAAGTAGTTGGTCTTGAGAAGTGAAGATGGCGTTCTTATCAACAAGATATTAAAATTTATTATGGTCGAATTTCGACCAATGGGCGACTAGTCATAATTATTTGTTGAAAAACTATTTTGAGAAGATGAGCAGTGCAGCTGAACATGATTAACATAAAGTAAATATGTATGGCCTTAAAACTATTTAAATCGTAGTGTCCTCTTTTTTCACAAAATCTTCCTTTTTAGATCCATTTGTCCGCTTTTACCAAATTCTCATCTGGCAACCCTATTATTGGATCTCGGTGTAGGTATATTGCATAAAAAAAGACATTTTAGACGGTTGTAAATACGTCGTATAATAAAGGTAAACCTAGAGGATTTTTTTTTTCTTTCGACTATTATTTAATTTTTATTAGATATACGGTCCAGACACATGTAGACTTATGTTTACAACCATGTAGAATCCTTATTAGTGTATCGAATTGCAAATTGCTGGCTTTCAGGGTTTACCTCCACATAATTAAAACAAAAATATGTTTTTTTTCGCCTAAAGCTTCACAATTTTTATACACAGTTCTAAATTTAAATCACTACTTTTCTACAACTCAATATTTAATGTTATTTGAACTAATGTTGAGATATTTTGCTGTTAGTTGCCATTGTTTTTAGACTACATTTCTCCTTAAAGGAAGTGTGATAGTCATACACATAACGAGAAAATGGTAGATTCTAGTAATACCCTCTAAAACCTCGATCTTCATAAGTTAAAGTGACATTTGTAGAAGGTAAACACATTTTCAAAACGTTAACTTTGTGTCTAATATAATTTAATCAAGAGTTTAGACAGCACATCCGACAAGGTCTTTGATCGCTTTGTTATTATAATATCAACACGTGCGATACATGCAGCCCTATCGACTAAACAACTCCCACCGTACATAGGGATGCGAAATAACGAAATATCGATACTTGCTGCTATTTTTGATATTCTAAAATAAGGAATAAGCAGGTGACTTATGATGGTAGCAGTTTACCTATAGATATCATAGCAGAACAGGCAAGGAATGTAAGGCAATACTGGTACCAATCCGGAGAGTTACTGAACTTCACTCTATCGCCTAGATAAATTACTAAAACAGTATTTTTTCTAATATAGGATAGCAGCAAATTCAACGGATTTCCCTATGCTTAGAAATACATCTCTTTTACAAGCACAAAATACGTTTATAATTTTCAAACTTAAAATAAAGTTTAAGAGGTTTTTGCATAATATTAAATTGAATAACTCTTTTTACTTATTTAAAAACTTAATTAAATAATCATTAATACTATGTACAAAGTAAAATACCATACTAAATTTAAAGCCAAATTACCAAATTGTAATTGATTTACACACATAAATAGTCGAACATAACCTTCTTTTTCATAGGCTGCTAAAATCGGGATTGAGCTTCATGTGCAAGGTAGTAAAAATCAAAAATACAAAATATGATATATAAATACTTATACTTTAGTAAAATTCTGTCTGGGTCTGTCAGTTGTAACAAGCATACATGAAAGACATACATAAATACATACATACTAACATCCCAACACACGCATTCATACCTTCAGTGTAATATTAATTTGGTATTCACCAATAACATATATTAAAAAATCTTATCAACCCTCAATAGGAGGAAGAGCGCTGATGACTCGTAACACCGCCTGTGTTACACCTAATACAGGCCAAGACTCTTGAAATGTTAGATTACGTTCCATAAATGTAAAAGACCATCTGATAAAATGCTACGTTGTGTTGAATGAAGCAACTTATTGTTACTAAACTTAGTTAATATGTCGTTTTTTTATGATATTAGAATGCAAACAGGCAGACGGATTTTTTGATGGTAAAAAAATCACGCTGCTTAGAGACACCAAAGGTGGTAATGTTGCGTTGCCAATCTGAGGTGGGGATGTTAGGCCTCAAGCAAAAGTAAGTTTACCGGCTAGCTTACCCTCTACACCGGAATACGTCATGATGATATGGTGGCAGGAATAGATAAGGCGGTGGTACCAATCCGAGTGAGTCGACTTTTACTAGCTGCGTGGCAGAAAGGCATATGGTGTATTCTGCAAAGTCTTGTAGTGCTATTTATTTATTTAAACATTAATCTGACATAATTCTAGAGTTTAAACAGCACATCTATGGTCTTTGATAACTATGTTATGATACTATATAATTGTAATATAAACTCATGTGATTTGCCCTCAGCACTATGGATTAAACAGTTCTTACCACACTAGGGATGAGAAATAATCGAATAGTGTCGATATTTAATAGGTACTTGCTATTAAGCTTATTTTAACTTTATTGCTTCTTGTATACAACAACAATCATTTTATGTATGAAACTTACATTAATTAAGTTAAACTTAGGATATAATAAGCCTTTATCTCGAAAGTTGTTTTCAGGAGTCGCGGTCGTCTAAATAATTTGTTATTTAGCTATTGCAAGGTGTCAAATTATACTTAATCTTAGTGTAGACAATTTCTAATGACTAGTGTACTTTGGAACTTACAATGTATATATACACGTGGAATGAGATATTCAAAAAACTGTGTTAAAGTTAATACTTATACATAAATACTAATAAATAAAAATAATAATAAATATCTCAGGACAAGTCACACAAATTGAATCTAACCCCAAAGTAACCAAATTATATGCTTGTGTAATGGGTGTTAATCAACGATTCTAATACATAGAAATACTTAAATATATACAAGAATAAATCTAATAAACACCCAGACCTGGAAATGCAGACATCTAAATGTTCATTACACAAATGCCTGCCCCCGTCGGGAATCGAACCCGAGCCTCGAGGTTGGTCGATGTAAGCTAGGCGTGTACGCTAGCCACTCGACCAAACTTAAGAAATACCCATGAATATTTATTCAAAATGCTTCAGCTCCGCGCTGAATAAATATTCCTTCAAACGGAAACATCAGAAAACTGCTGCTAAGCTCACCAACTGCTTAGTAAGCTAAAGAAACGACGGGCTGCACCCCGGGAGTGCCGGCAGAAGTGCAAACATGAATGTTAACGTTGTGCATTTTTGATATTATTCCGCTATCGTACACAAACATGACAAAACGAACATTCACGCAAGTGCCCTGCGCGCTCTTACGAATTTTCGATCAGGTCACGTGTCCTAACGCGAGTTTAGAAATTTTTACCCATTCCAAAAAAAAAAGTGCGCAACGCCACTTAAGAATTATTCACTCAAAAAATCTGGGAACTTTGGCATATTTATGGTCTATGGTTAGACTTTCTGTCAAATGTAAAACAAGATCTGTTAATTTTTTCGTTCATATATATTATACACTAATATAGTTTTCTAATAACATAAAATATCAGTTTATAATTATTCTGTCAAAAAAATCTTAGATGAGAACAAATATAGTAATAATATTGCTTTATAAATAAAAGTTGACACGGCTAAAATAAACATTAATTCGAATAATCACATAAAATTATTAAACTGTGTATTTGATGTATTCAGTTACAATAATCAGATTTTGATACATTTATATCAATAAATCTGTTTGTATAATTTCACTTAAAGTTCAAATATTATCATAAAGGTTTAATTTATACAAATCCTAGTGTAAATCAGGTTCAAATCCAAATAGTTTTAATTTTAATTTATGGAATTACTGTCATTCGTTAAAAATGTTACGTTTGTATGTTCAATGATTTGGCAATAACATAATATTATCATTGCGGTTTTGCAATCAAAAGTAAAGTACTACTTTTTAAATTATGCACTTTACACTTTTTTACACCTCTTTACAGTTTTTACTCTTTATTCTTTTGTTTTTAAATTGGCTGACCTAATCTAAATTTAAGCGAAATGATTAATTATGTAATAACAACTCTATATGTAGATATCTTTATAATACATTCGGATTTCCGAAGCTTGACGAATATAGCCGAAGCGCATAATTTAAATAGTACTACTGTACTATTTGAAAATACGCATTATAGTATCGAATGTTGGTTGTTTTTGCCAAGGATGCCCACCTAAATAGTTAATGTTCTTGGTTTGGTAACAAAACTTGACGCCCGAAAATCGTCAAAATTCGAAGAATATGTTGAACTTTTTACCCCAATCTCTTCTATCGTTTAAATGTAAAAAGGGAACTATTTAAATTCGAAGGTAAAACAATTTTAAAAATCATTTAACTTCACATAACTAAACTAATTTCTATGGGTGATTCAGTAGTTAAATTTTAAACTCGTGTATTAACTTCGCTGCAATATAATTGAATAAAATAGTCCAAACATTTTTAAACTCATCGACTGACTTTACCTAGGGTTACCAATAATAGCAAAAATAGAAGCTACACGTAACGGTTAGGTCATGTGTAAACGTTGCTTAAAAGTATAACCACTTTCCGAATTTCCCCTTATTTAAATTTCTCCAAGTATTACTAAGCTGAGCTAAGCAAGAAATTGTTTTTGGATTTATTCATACAGTCTTTGTTAATATTACATTCAAACTTCCCGAAAAAGAATGAAGATGATTGTAAGTAGCCGTGGAGACCGAGATTGACACATTGACTTCTGTATTATCCGAGGCTGTTGTCAAGAGTCTCCAAAACCGGCATGTTTGTATGAAAAGCGTAATGAATGTGGATTCCTCCACCAGGACATGTTTGCCAGGAAACTGAGATTAGCACTCGTACACTCTGCGACCCGTGATGGACTTGGCGTAAAGATATGTGTGTTTATATGTATATGTAACTCCCTTTTGTCCGAACTCTTCCCAGAATCTGCGGATTTGCCAACCCTAACTCAAATCTGTTTAAAACCCAGTACATTTTGAAATACGAGGGAAAAAGTTAAACCAACGTTACGGCTCGTTTTACGTAAAAGGTTTTTTTTTTATTAAACGCATCGATGATTCCTTTTGAGTATTTTATTGATGTAAACTTTGTTACTCGTGTCAGAGTCAGACATACGTGGAGATTGTGACGGCTTTGATGTGTTTTGCTTTTGTGTAATTCTACTTTATTAAATGACGTATGTAAATGAGAGATGTGGTAGGCCAATGTCCCACCAGTGGAACAATCTTACAATTTAAATTGCTATATCATGTCAATAATTAGTAAGACCTGATACTGTACTCTTTTTTATGATATTGGAAGGCAAACAAGCAGACGGATTTCCTGATTTTAAGAAATTGACGCCGCCTAGGGACACCAAAGGTGGTTGCCAACCGAAACCGAAACACTTCAACGGCAAGCATTGACGTTATGGCGGCAGGAATCGATAAGGCTGTGTTATCAATCCGGACGGGTCGATGCTAAACTCTACCACATAGTCGGATGTAACGGTGTTAGTGACGGTTAGCCTGTGCTTTACGTCCTGCCTGGCAGAAAGGCAGATAAAAATTGGCTATTTGGCAATGCTACAACAATGGTGTTGGCCATTGTCGTATTTCCGTTTGTAGAATAGAGAGGCCGCAAATCCAGAGACACATCATTTCTTTCTTTCGATACGTAAGTCTTATGTTCGATTTCTATTAGGTGCGTCTATTTTTTGTATACTCATAATGAATCATCACACTGCTCTTCTGATAGGAGACAACCATAGATTTTATAGGTGTGTAGCCAATAATATTTAAAAACTTTTTAAACATTATTGTGTGTAGTTCTCCGTGTGTCAAGGTTTTGAGTTAATTGTGCAAATCACGGGCCCGGATCACTACAGTACCTAACACTGTCATTGTGGCTGCTTGAATAGGTAAGGCGATCATAACCTTATTATATATATAATCTTATTGTTATGACTCTTGAATCTATGCTTGCCTTTTATGAACTAATAGTAAGGTACAGTATGGACTGCATACGGGTTTCTGACAAACAGATATATTTTTCAAGATCGCTATAAAACGAAACCACTGTATTCCCGTTTGAAAACGTATTAGAAATGAAATAGGGCAACGCACAATGGCCGAACTACGAGCAGATGTATTGCCAGCATGACGGGTATCGATTTATTGATTGGAACCGCTTCAACCACTTGAAACGTGCGTCCGCTCGCCCCAAATATTATAAACATGATATATTAATAACTATATTGCGTGATGAAACTGAAATCCTATGTTGGCAATCTAGGTTACAAAGAATTAAATTGATATTGTATTTAATACATATTTTTAATTTGCCCGTGTTGGCCCGGGACCTCTGAGTAGAATTGCCTATCTACCTTTCTTCCAGGCAGCTTGTAAGAGGCGTGCACTGGATAAAATGACCTATCCTCACCAACAAGACCAGGTGATCGAGCAACTAATCCAGGTAGCAATTGACCGCCTTACCTATTGTTGCCGCCATAATAACTCGGTCATAATCCGGTCCTGAAGGTAGCCGGTACATTTGCACATAGGCCTAGCATCATAGCTTTAGGACAGCGAAGCACCTGTTACATCTATGGTGTCTATAGGCCACCATCTCTTACCATCTAGAGAGCCGTGTGCTTGTTCGCAAATCTCTCACATCTCTCTCAGCATCAGGAGTGCCTTGGGCTTGTTGGCTGACCTCTAACATAAAAAAGCATAAGAAATAGTACAATGGGCGACCTCTGTTTCGTAAAGAGAACATGTTACTGTGATGCTTAACCTGAACTGATATTGTTTATGTTACTTAAAGTAGCATATGATTGCAACCCCACAAATTTTCATTTTGGTGTTACTTTTGTTTTTTACAAACTTTTTATAACAGATTCTCCCGATTGATATCACTGCCTTGTTTCCGCTATTGCGTCAGTGTTTGCCATTATCGTATTCGTGCTGAAGCGATAACCCGTAGTCTTACACATTTAGCCTAGAAACCTTATGAGAGCCACCTGCTTTTGTCATCTCATAAAATATTTGTTCCAGGTTAGCACACATGGCAAATAGTTATTTTTGTAGTTACTTAGATTTCCTGATTTCTTCACTATTGCAGTTAATCAGGCTAGATATACAGTGACCCCGTCACCTTAATTTCTTTGACGGTCGCATTGCTGTGTGCTTTGGATGGTTTAGTCGCTAGCATTATACGCTAGAGACTTAATTAAAGTTGGAAAGTCATGTCAGACGAGCTAGCCAATACACTTATTTACGCAGAAGGCGGTGTTTGGTTTTGGTTAGTTTGGCAAAGCATCAAAAGGTTAAGGTCTTTGGTGTAGGCGGCGTGTATACATTTTTTGGTCATTCAGCAAAGCAGTAGGATAGTATTGCAGCCGACCGTGCCCATTGAAGATTAATTTCCATCAAGTGATCACTTGTTCTTTGGCAACATACCTCATAAAAATGTTTTAAAAAAAAACATTTAGAACTGTCTTTAACAATCTAGATACTAGACACTTAGTCGTGAGCTTATCTCCTAAACAAAAAGTAATTTAGCAAAGTATTCTGTTGTTATCTAAAACGGTTATGAGGTTTCTCTTTGTTCTCAGATTGTTTTGTAATACGATAAAAGAATCAACATTATTCGTCGTAAGTAATATTTATTTTTCGTGCGTTTCATAATTGATTTGAAGAAAGATGGGGTTAGCATTTGACTATGACAAACACTTTTTTAGTAAGTAAGTAAGTATCTTCACACACATGTCCCTGAGAAGGTAAGCAAAGGCACAAACAACCACCCACGACTAGTCGAAGTCACTAAGTCCCACAATGTGGGATTTAGCCTATCAAGCCTATTAACTATTAGCCGGCCACATATTCAATCCCAGGCAACTTTAATCGGGCAAATTTATTAGAAAAATAGACAGAACCTATTTTTTTTTGTTGCCCGACCCGGGAATCGAACCTCATGAAGTCAAGTCTAACATCCACAGAGGCGTTTTTAATTGTCTTTTATTTAGAAGGTAGGCTCTAATTCCGAGATGGTGTGATATTTTTGTATGTTCATGAAAGTTTTACGCATTTTTAAATATAACTCAAAAACAATAACACAACAAGACCTATATTAATAACATTTATATAAGACTACTTCGAAGACCTGACCTGTCTTTCGGAAAGAGACTTATTTAAATCGCTACATAGTAACAGTAAATAGGCAATATGTTTATTCAAACAAAAAATATGATTAGTTCTTGATTGTCATAAAAAATACGCATTATTAGGTTTATATTCTGCGATACTACTACATTAAAATAAGAAAAATAGGCGGCACATTACTAAAAAACTGTATTTTTATAAATGTTATTATGTACATAAAATTTCTTTTGATTGGACTTAAATGTTATTTTTTAATATAAAAAAATGTTTTGTGACAAGCCTCCATTAAAAACAGCTCTCCCAGCAGTAGATTTGAATGAATGCTTAATGCAGCGGTCGGCAACCTTTTGGCAGGCAAGGGCCACAAGGCGGAAAAATAAACTAAAGGTGGGCCACTCTTGTAATAATTGGCCATGTCCTATAGAAAAAATGAAAATGGGCGGAGAGAAGCGCGTAAGGCTGAATATACACTATACGCCGTATAGTATACGGTCAAGCGTGGAACGTTCATGAATTTATTTTGATATTTATTACTTATTTTCAAGACATTCACGGGCCGCAAGTAAGACGGGCTGCAGGTTGCCGACCGCTGGCTTAAAGTATTAATGTATTTCTTTTAAAATTAAGTAGTACATATTTATTAGTACATTATTTTTAAATATCAACCAGTTGAATATATACGGTTGTAACAATTTGTGACACTTTAAACAAAGTCTGACATTTAACAAAATGTTAAATATCAGATTATAATATCAGTCTATAAAATAAATATTATGATTTTATAGAACAGAAATGTAACAATTAATTAGTTAAATGTAGTAGTACACGTCTCATATTACGTTCTAATGTTTTAATCAATAAATAATTATTGTTGAGGGACTTACAGTGTGGCACAAACCTAATTAACTTTATTCTTAACTAATAAACAAAAATATTGGAGTTTTGGCGCCATCGAGAGAAAAGATGGTCGAAGTTTTTTTATAATTATTGAATTTCGTGTTAATATTGAGTGAAATTAGTCAATTTTGGTGGCATTTTGTACAATTTCGTTCAGTGAAAGTGCACAAATGAAATAATCATGAAGAAATAAGCGTATCGTATATTTCCTCGTTGCCGCTAAAACTCATTACATGAGCTTGTGTAAAAAAGGTCACCGTTTTACCCAAGAGCCTGACATGACTTATTGACGACTTATGACTGATGACTAATTTAAATTAATTGAAATTGATATAAAATTTGATGCAAATTACTACTTGACTAATGGCTAAATACTAACGTGAAGGCCAAAACCTAAAGAAAGAAAAAAAGAACAAAAATATTTTTAAGTACCCACTACCAAATTTGTATAATAAATCTGTACGCTTACTCGGCAGGTTTTTAGAGACCAATATTGGAAGATCAGTGTAATACCTAAAGCCACAGAAAAAATAACTTTTGCGCTTTTCTGCGATTAAACTGTCAAACAAGCCGTCACTGCTATCTAACCTGACTTCACTAATGGAATGACCCAGCAGTCTAAAATACTAGATTACAGCATAGGAAATGAGATCACCACATCTTACGCCAGATACATTCATCATTGTTGATGGTCCTTGACTCATCACAATAATATAGCGGTGCAATTTCTCTTTTCATTTTTTTCAAAAACCTGCTCACCAGTGTCAATATTTTTTTATGAAATCCCCTTTAATATTATAAATGCTAATTATTTTATGTATTATAATTTTTTTTGATAAAAACAGGATCAACCAGAGAAGCTTAAGAACTTTAAAATACAGACAAAACCGCCGGCCACAGTTTGATTATAATAAAATTTGACAAATGCAAAAAAACATTAATAATTTTTAAGTGACTAGCTATTGCTCGCGACGTTGCTCGTGTGGTTAATGTAAATGTAAATGTTTTCGAGGTAAAAACTATCCAAATTTCATGAATATTGGTTCAGCAGTTTTTCTGTGAAGGAATAACAAATAAACATACAAACATTCGCATTTGTAATAGGAGTAGGATAATCACAGAGTTATTTATCTTAATTTGTAATAATTTTATAGAAAACAAACAGCATAATACCCTACTTACGGAGATTCACCTTTAAATGTGTGTAAAAAAAATGTGAAATTGTGTTAAGAAGCTTAATTTTATGAAACTAAAAAAGAGCATGTTATTTCATTTATAACTTAGGAAACGCCAATGTAGCGTCTTTATTTTAATAGCTGAATTCGTATTTATTACGTTAGATAACGAAATATATCGCATGTTTCTGGCTAAAATCCAATTACTATGGAAAGCACCGGCCACAACCCCATTCATCACGGACCAGACAACTTTCTGTTCCAATGAACTGAGAAATATTTCTTTTTTCTTTCCTTTGTATAAGCTCGCTGCACTAGCCCCCGGCCGCTCTCCCGATTCTCCAGATTAAACTGTCAATTCGGTCACCTTTTTTTTCTTTTAAACTGGATTCTCAGTGAATTTCGTTTAAAAGCTACCAAGCAAATTGTAAACTTGGAAAATATTGCACATGAGCAATAAGTATAAACATTTTGTTCCACTTATAGACCTCGTTGGTTGAGTTCTTAGCTCACGTGCCTATACCACCGACTTTTCAAGAACAGATTCCTTTTACCATTTTAACAGACTTTTGTCGATGAACATCCATATTATCGACTATTTTGGTTTGTATTTCTTAGAATTGTATGTACCCCCGTGTCAGTTAGGCTACTTTGCAGAATAGACCTTCCTGCCAAGTAGCTCATAAAAGGCGAGCATAGGCTTACCTTCACCTGACTAGGTGAAGCACCTGACTAGGTGGTAGAGTTCCGCAGCGTCAAAACTACAGTGCTGGACGTTGACGTGTTCCACTTCGGAGGATAAGGTAGCGGGTAAACTTACTTTTGCTCGAGGCCTAACATCTCGGCCTCAGGTAGGCATAGCATAAATACCACCTTTGGTGTCTTAGCGGCGCGGCGTTTATTTCTTACCATCAGGCAATCCGTCTGCGTGTTTGCCTACTAATATCATAAAAATAATTACCAAAGTAATCATTGTAATGTTAATACTAGGATATAATGTAATTACACACAAAACCTAACCCTGAGTCCTAGCGCTGATATTTAAAATATTTAGATAGAAGTTGATTAAAAAAACGTCCATTTCAGACTACTGCTAAAGGTTTTACAGTCTGCACAAATAACCTGAACTCGTATCCTCAGCAGAACTGTCACATTTATTTACGTTTTAGTACACATCCTATTTACTGTTGTACCGGCCCTTTATGTCGGCCCTCCCTACGTAGGCTCGTAATTTAGGAGTTCGCATCTGCCACACACGTAATGTTGATTGTATTGCGACTGTACGGACGGACAATCAAACGCTTGCCCTTTTTGTGTGAATTACGCGAGTACTCGTCGTCCCTTAATAAGTGAATATGAGGACCTTTGCCCATATTTGTTTTTTTTGCGCCACTATATAATCGTTACTTAAAAAAAAGGTACGGGTAATAAAAATTTGGAATTTCATTTAGTATGAGATTATCAGTGAAAACTTCGACTTGTTTACTGTCAGAGTCTTTATCTTAAGTATCTTCACGTCCATATCCCGGAAGAGGTAGGCAGAGGTACAACCAAGGCACCCACGACTAGCCGAAGACACTAAGTCCCACAATGTGATAGGTGGCAAGACTATCGCCAACCGGGCACATTTCCAATCCCGACCAACATTTTTTTTAATAGAAAGTTGGAAAAATCCAATTTTCTTTGTGTTGGCCGACCCGGGATTCAAACCCGGGACCTCATGCAGTCAAGTCCAACACCCGGACCGCTAGACCACAGAGGTTTAGTATAGATTACGTTCTATAAGTTATGCGTCGAAATTTAGCACAATTTTGGTCTTAAAATGTGTTTCTCTTAGTTACCAATAGAGGCGCTGTTCAAAATTTTCATACAAATAATTTACAGAGACGGTAGCGAATATAAGAAACCTGACAAGCCGTGAACTAGTGGTAAGATTTCAGGTAAATGTATTTTATTCGTAAAATTTGCAGAAAAACATGATAAAACTACTTATGTTTTTTTATTCAAAAATTCAAAATCTGACATCTTTCAAAAATCCTTGTAATTTCCTAAGCGTGGCTGTCTAATTAAATTGATTCAGCACAAAAGATGAGGTAATCTGTGTTCAGCGCACATCAGGTTAATTTAATATCATGCATGTTAAGTCTTATCTATATAAAAATAAGCTTTCCCCAAGAGCATTGATAAACTAGCTATTAATCACAACTGATATTCTCCAACTAATATCACGTGTGTATGCAATCATGCGACAGCGTTCCGTAATGTGAGAGAGCCCTATTAGGCAGTTTAATTAAGATACCATATCGGGTTAGTGTATTATAATCTGCGCTGCGTTTATTAACAATATAGCAGGTTATGTTTTTTTTTTAGATGCTATATTTGTCGGGTATCTTGGAAGTATTTTTTTGGCAGAGACTTCCAGCCTTTAGCCGTTAAAACAATTAAAATATATGTTTGTTCATGGGCAGGATATACCAACTTATAATGTAAGATTGTCGTTGGTTGGGTAGAGGTAGGTTTTTATGTGAGAGGTCAAAGAACAAGCACACGACTCTCCTGATGGTAAAAGATAACCGTGGCCTATAGACACCATAAATGTCGCAGGTGGGTACTGTCCTGTAGCCGGGATGTTAAGCCTATTGTGCAAGTTTACCAGCTACCCTACTCTATGGGAACATAACAGAGTCGTTATGGCGACAGAAACAGATAAGCAAAGCACTCTACCACTAGTTCTAATATGTTAGGCACAGTGCGAAACTCATAATAAAGCTCCAACAGGCATTTGTGTACTTATTTATAGTCTTACAATTTTATGTGTGTTTGAATTAACTTCCATTAAAACATCTATTTCTCATAAATAATATTAGATATTTCCTGAAGCGCATCGATCAACTAGCAATTACGCATGATATACTCCACTAGATAGATAGATATGTGATCATGTGACGCCATTCCGTAATGCGATAGGGTCCTAATAGGCAGTTTAATTAAGATACCGTATCGGGTTAGCGTATAATCGCCGGTGTATGTATCAGCTATGTGAGAAATGTGATCACTACTGCATTCTTATTGTAGAATGCGGTAATATTTATAGTTGTTTGTTTTATTGTTGGTATCCTGAAGTTATTTCTGTTATTAGTACTGATGTTTGCTTTGTTCTGAGTACATTATTTTACACTTGATCAGTTCAAATTCTAAAAGTAATAATGGCGTATTCATAAAAGAACATAATGACATCCCCGTGTTGGTCCGGGCCCTCTGTGTAGAATGGACCATATGTCGTCCTCATTACCGAATTGAGCAAATGGAGAGCCACCGCCTTGACTATTCCTGCTACCATAATGACAATGTTGTGTTCTGGTTCGGGGGGTAAGAACAGGACAGCGACATCTATGATGTCACGATATAAAGATCATAGATCTTTATATCTTAACATCAAGGAGAACTGTGTGCTTGGTCACTGTCTTACCCCATAACAATATGGATGGAAAAATTAACTTAAATAAATAAAATAGATTTTTATTATGTAATTGGAAGGCAAACAAGCAAACGGATTTCCTGATGATAAGAAATTCACGCCGCCTAGAGACACCAAAGGTGGTAATGGTGCGTTGCCAACCTGAGAACGGGATGTTAGGCCTCGAGCAAAAGTAAGTTTACCGGCTACTTTACCCTCCAGGAAGGCAGATGGTCTATTCTGCAAAGGAGCCCGGACCAACAAGGGCCAATTGAATTTTTCCAATTTTCTAATAATAAAAAACGTTGCTCGGGATTGTAAATGTACCCGGTTGGCGATAGGCTTGCCACCTATCACATTGTGGGACTTAATGTCTTCGACTAGTCGTGGGTGCCCTGGTTGTGCCTCTGCCTACCTCTTCGGGGATATGGGCGTGAAGATACTTTTTTTTAAATAGAGTAGGTATGCGACTTAACTAAATTACATACGAATTCAAATTTAAGCGTACTGGTCAATATTT
>NJDC01001921.1:200445-223050 GCA_002245475.1 Calephelis virginiensis | reverse complement strand
AGCTTATGGCTTCAACTTTTTAAATAATAATTTAATGCTACTAAATAAATCTGATATCGAGAATGATTTTGTTAATTTTCAGTGTATTTTTAGGCGTAACAAAATATTACAAAAATAATCCAAACTCATGATTACCAATTTCAAAGTCTAAAATAACATTAATTCAATTTTCACAGAAACTGATAAATATTTGTAACTGCTTTTATTCTCATGAGATCGTAGTTTTTTACATGATAATTTCCGTAATAGGTATATAAAAAGGTTTTATATTAAATTCATTAAAAAGAAAACTATTTATTCTAAAATGATTTTTAAATCTTTTCCTTAATCATAATTCTTGTTAAAATATAACGATCTATGTACAAAAATCTTACATTTCTATAAAAATTAAACCACAGCATCTTCACGCCGATCCCCGAAGGGACAGGCAGAGGCACAACCAGGGCACCCACGACTAGCCGAAGACACTAAGTCCCACAATGTGATAGGTGGCAAGCCTATCGCCAACCGGGCACATATCCAATCCCGAGCAACATTTTTTTTATAAGAAATTAAAAAAACCCAATTTTATTTTTGTTGCCCGATGCGGGATTCGAACCCGGGATCCCGGGATTCGAACCCGGGATCCCGGGATTTGAACCCGGGACCCCGGGATAGTAGTTTAAATAAAAAAAAATCTAAAAATTATTTAGATATGACACTTGATTCTTCCATTATCAAACATTGACCATTTTATAATTTGTCGAAAGTTAAGGCCATAATAAAACGTGAGCTGCATCTGCAATAATCACGAACTCATTAGAAAGGTATCGCAAAGAACCAGGTAGATAAAGGATCTGTCATATCACCACCAATATTCGACATAATCCATAAAAAAGAAATTGAAAATTATACCACTTGTCTTGAGTCCTCAGTAGCTCAAATAGTAAAAATGTAGAGTTACCGCGAGACAACGGATGCGGCTTTAAACCCTAACCGTTTTATTAGTAAACACGTACTAACGTAGGAGTAAAATTAAGTTGATATTATAGTCTGTATCGCATTGTAATAAAGACTATAATTTTAAGTTGAGCCTTGGGCTACTTCGTGTTTATTAATAAAACGGTATATGTGTGGTGGTGACTTTGCTTTTATTAAATAAATGCTTTTGTTAAATAATTTTATAAAATTAACTTTTTTTCGTCTCATTCTTAATTAAATTTATGTTATATTTAATTGATTTTTAAATTAAAATATTATTTTATCCATCATCACTTGTAATTTGCTTTAGTAGTAGATTAGATAGTAAAAATAAATTCCCCTACATTGTAAATGCAGTTTCCGTTTTGTAATTCGGCATTTTTCCAAGCAAGTCGTCCAGTCTATGTTAAACTGCCTTGCGGTTTAAATATTCAGCATTTTACTGATTACAACTTCTGACATAATCTCCGGTTTGCTTCAAGATGAAATGTTTTGCATTAAAAGATTTGTGTTCCAGCTTTTTCAAGTTGTGTTCTTTTCGATTGTTTGCTTTTTTAAACATTTTATACTTCATCATTAAAATACGTTACAACTTGATATTAACAAAAAAAACATGTTTTTTAAAGTAGTCATTGGCTGGTCTTGTTTTTAAAAATAATGTAATCTACCGCCTTACTTATTCTTGCCGCCATAATGTCAATACCTTACTTCAGTCCGGAGGATAGAGTAGCCGGTAGACTTGCACAATAGGTCTAACACATATATCATCAATGGTGTCATGATGGTCAGGAGACCCGTGTGCTTATTTGCTTCCTCATGTCATTCAAAAAAAATGTAATAAGTAAAACTCTATTAATCGATATTCAAAGAAATCCGGATCATAGCTTAGAAATTTATTCTATTATTTATGTTTGTGGTGAAATTGAACAAATAAGTATGTATGAATAAATTATGCGGATTGATTCAAACTAATTAAATAATATGTTTCTTAGTTTTGTTAAATTTAAACACGCTATTGCTAAGTCCTATAGTGCCTTACCTTGCTATTTTTTTTACCTTCGTGTGGGAGTGCTGTGCAGTCGTCCAGATTAATAGTTATCATCGCCTCGACTACTTCTGTCGCCATAGCGCCAGTGTTCGCTATTGTAATGTTCCACTTTGAGGACAGGATATACTTGCACACGTGTCTTAAATCCTTAACATGCGATTTAGACGCACCAGTAACATCTATAGAGGCCACGGCTTCTGCTATCAGGACTCTGCTTATTTGTAACTAATTTCTGACATAAAAAATGTCTTTAATAGAGGTGTTGAGATGAGGTTTTTGCATAAAGCGATTCACGGTAAGGCTCGGCAATTCTCAATAGTGTTGTTCCCTATTCATAATATCGATTTCATCTCCCCTTCTGGTAATATCAACAGCTTCTCGACACCACGTGCCTGACCGTTGTTTCAGATTATCGATTCCGACACTAACAGCTCATTGTTACAAAGATTAAACACATGCATTTTATTTTACTTTAATCTAAAATTAGTTTGGTAAAATAATGTGGTATTTTTTATGTTTTAGAATAGCGAATAAGAAGGCCTCTTTCCTGATGGTAATTACAGTAGATATCTTATGACCGGGTTCTGAGGCAACGGTTACCCAACTCTCTATTACGGAACACGACAGAGCACTGACGCTATAACATATAGCCACAAGAATAATTAATTTGTTGGTACCAGTCCGAAGATTGTAGTTTCAGACATTTCTAATAGATTAATTGTTAAAAAGAATAAAATTGCAATGTGAAATAATTACAAGATGAATCCAGATGTGGGCAATGCTATTGTCACATCCCTGAACCCAGAAATTATAAAATAATATGAAAGTAAAGGTCAGCCATAAATGATGATCATAACACAAAAAAATCATACTATAAATCTTTGGTTAAGTTTTTGTGTTAATTATTCGTCTACATTAGTACCGACTACTGCCACTTTATCTTTTTGTGACACCATAACATCAGTACACAATTCTTACGTTCCGGCTTATAATAAAAGGATAACCTTACATATGAAAGAGGATTAACAGCCTAGGCTCAGATTGGCAATGAATCTTTAACATTTGCTGCTGCTCTCCCTTTCTATACTGTAAAGTAGTGGGGTCGCTTAGCTACCATCCATCACTATACAGATATTTACAGAAAAACAAACAAGCAAACAGACAAACTAGATAAGGGAATCCTGATGATTTGAAGATAACACTGTAATAAAATAAAAGTCTGTGTACTTGTGAACAAGAGTTTCTGCCGGATTAAAAAAAAGGGGCGCGGGATACGATAGTCTTATAGGCTTTCGTCGACGGAACACAAAGGACTTCTGCTGTATGCTTCGGCGGTTGGGCTAGCGGGACCCTTTGGCGCCTTACCTTAGCAGCTAGAAGCAGCAGCATCAGAAGTGGACAGCTGGGAAGGCGGCCGGAAAAGAACACAGGCGGGCAGCTACCGCCCGTCCTGGGTCCTCCTACCACCGAGCAGCAGGCACCAGTCAGCAAGCAGCAATCATAGTAGTACTTCTCTTGCGTTCCGTCGACTTATTGAATTAGAATTTTGACAAGGATCATAGCATACTCTGAAGCAGAACGTGGCAGACTGTGCAGCAGCAGTCTGCTGGACAGTTCCAGCAGAATCTTTTTTGTTCTACATTTTAAAAACTTATAAGATGGAGAACTTATTTTTTTTAAAGTAACGGCCATTTTAGTAGCAACTAGCAAACTACAAAGACCAGCTATTAAAATAGTATGTAATAAAATAATATTACAATACTGCATACTGTATTTGAAGCACTTGTTCACTTATCTAAAATCACGTCTCTCTCTAGACGAATTTAATAATAGATTTATCTATCGGTTGGAAAGGTATGAGTTAATATATATTACAAACATACAAATTCACGAGCGTAGATAAAACTTAGACTTTCCTTACATTTTTTTGTGGCTGTCAATAATCCGACATGATTGGGTTCGAGTCCCGGGTCGGGCAACAAAAAGAAAATTTGGTTTTTTCAATTTAAAAAAAAAATGTTGTTGGTAATTGAATATGTGCCCGGTTGGCGATAGGCTTGCCACCTATCACATTGTAGGACATAGTGTCTTCGGCTAGTCGTGGGTGCCCTGGTTGTTCCTCTGCCTACCTCTTCGAGGATATGGGCTTGAAGATACTTACTTACTTTGTCAATAATATACTTACTACTTGATCACTTACCGTCGCATTAACATGGACTAACTTTAAATATACTAAAGTTAAGTTGACACAGTCTGTATCATGTTGTGATAAAGACTATAAATACCAGATTGAGCCTAGGAGTACTTTACTCTGTGATTTTATTAATAAGACGGTTAGGATTTAACTTTTGAAATCGAAATGAAATCTGATTTCTGGTGTGCCTGTACTTTAATACGACAAAAGATAATGTAGTTAAAAAGTTTTATTACTCTTCGAACAAAAGCATTTCCATTATGACTGGGAATACTTGAAACGCAAGGATTAATTATGTCTGCTTACTATTCTGAAAGCATTATTCATTACTTTTATAATATTGACGTTGTTTGTTCCCGGCGAATATATGAATGAATATTTCGTTTTATAGGTACTTAATATTTTAATCTAAGTTCTCATATCTGTGTCAAGTTGGACGTGCTTATGCGTGTGTACTGTTTTGTCGAAATCCCTAAAAACCGGAATGAGTTTTTGTCTAAGTTGTGGGATAAGAATAAAAAATAAGAAATTAGTATAAATAATATGCGTCAGTTTTTATTTAAATAACATATATATATTCATACTTTTCAGAATAATTTTAAGATTACTACTAATGTTAATTTTACTATAATTAAAGTCCTTTTTTGCGAACTATTTAATAACCGTTTACTTTTTTCATATCAAAATATTTAAGATACATTAGAAGACATGTTGTGAAGTCTCCATCTTAAATATTGTTGACCTGTGAGATGATGTCAAAAGTCTCATGTTTTGTCTTATTTATAATGAAAAGGGTAGTTAATGTGGAGGAAGCCAGGCAGGTCCGCAAGCATCGTGATATTTAGCATTTAATACTCTCTGCCTACCCCGTTAGAAAGATAACGTAAAGTTATATTATTAGATGCCCAATTAAAATATTTTATCTTTGCACTAAATCGTACAATACCCTAAAAAAACTAACAGTCAGTTTCGCGTCCAATTTGTGTATGCATAAACAGGGTGCCACACCCTTAGGAATCCAGAGCGTAGTGGTCATACGCACTTTGTAGCTTCTGTAAAAAATATTTTTTGCACTAAGATTTTTTTTTACATTTTTACATAAGCTATACTGTGTGTATGGCCACCATGCATTGGCTTCCTAAGGGTCTATTGTACCCTGTATATGCTTTTTGTATCAAAGTTATCGAAAACAGTAATACTTAAATAGAAGACCTTTTTGTTAATGCTTTAGTTCAGCATCGTCGAAATGGATTTCCCGTGTTTGTCCTCCTGTTCTACTTATTAGCCACCGTCTTATCAGTAATATTTATGGCCGCTTTCTATACCCACTGCTTCTAAAGATACAAAAACTGTTATTTTTTTCCTCTTTATCTTAACTTCGCGACACAGAGTAAATAGATGCCAAATTTATAGATTATTCGCTTTAATTCTTCGTAAGTACAGAGATGAAATATTGAGCATATTATTTTTAATCTCTGTGTTATGAAGCGTTTTCGACGGTGTATAGAAACTTTTGTCTTCTTCCTTGTTATACTTAAAGATATTAGATTAACTACCGCGTTTGCTCCATACTCCAATATTTGTTTTAAAAAATGTAATACTTGTAAATAATATTTTAAACTAACTACATTTTATTTTATCCACAAAAATATGTAATGTTTTTTTTAAAGAACAATGACCATGTATATCACCTGATGCTAAGTGATCATCATCGCACAATCCACAAAAAATCCACAGAACCCGCACCGGATCACAAACATCTGCAACACCAGGAGCAACACCGACGTGTACCGATCCTTTTAAACATGAATTTTCTTTATCTCACATTCTATGTTTTAATTAAAAATTTAATTGGGAAACCAAGTTTATATTGATTAATAATTATTTAATCCTTTGGTCAGCAGAAATACCAGTTATCTAAATAGTAATATTTAGGTCAGCAAAATAAGGTATACCAAACCCGACCTAAACAAATAAATAATTTTGCTGCCAAATAAGGTTTTTTTTGTTGTTGCTTTATTTACATCTAACTAGCCGGCCCGGCAAGTTAGTGTTTCATATCGCTTCGCTTATCGAAATTAAGCATAGCTACTCTGTTTTCCCTTTAATTTTCTCGAACATAAAAAAATAACAAAATTGATCCATTTGTTCTGGCATGATGCGGTGACCAAGGGAAATGGGAATTCAGTCTTATATTATATGCTCGTATACATTTTCTGCTACTCCATAAAGATACTGTTGTCTGAATATATCTTCCCGGTCTATTTGTTTACTCTCGCATATTACAAATGCTGTTAATTTATTAATAATTAATTTTATGAAAGGAACATTAATGTGGAGCCATAATTAATGCTGGCTTAATACTACATTCAAAGGGTAATAACATAAGCCGTTAATAGTAATCTATCAGTTTTCAGCTATTTCTACCAATCTTCCTCTGCATGAGAGATCATAGTTTGATGTTGAATGGCCATCGAATACAAAAAAAAAATCTTAAATAATACTGATGTTACTTCGATAAAGAAAAGCCAAGAACAAATCTTTTGAGTTCTCGACTTCTAGTTTGTTTTTTCATCATCTTCATCATCAGCCGGAGGACGTCCACTGCTGGACATAGGCCTCCCCCAAAGAGCGCCACAAGTCACGGTCACCAGCCGCTTGCATCCAGCGACTCCCCGCGACTTTAACGAGATCATCAGTCCACCGGGTGGTAGATCGTCCAACACTACGTCCTCCAGTGCGGGGCCGCCACTCGTGAACCTTTCTTCCCCAGCGGTTGTCGGTTCTACGAGCAATGTGGCCTGCGCATTGCCACTCAGCTTGCTAACTTTCTGGACTATGTCGGTTACTCTCGTTCTCTTGGGGAAAATAAATAACTTTTCTTAAAACTGCTGGACTTATTTCGATTGAGTTTCACTATTTAAAAAAAAAGAACTTAGTTTATATTTAAAATCTAAGTTGTTTTGTCGAAATCGGTAGATGCCGCATAGACAAAGCAGACGGCTAGTACCTATCAGGTTTGTATATTTTTTTTTTATTACGTGAGAGGGCAGCGAGGGCACACGGCTTTCTTGATGGAAAGAGATAACCTTGGCTTAAAGATATAAGATGTTACAGGTGTTACATCTACCAATATTTTTGAAGTGAAAAGTTCTTTAGCGGCGTTGCACACTTTTTTGGAATAGATAAGCACTTCTAAACTCGCGTCAGGACACGTGACCTGAAATTTCGTAAGACGGCGCAGGGCGCTTGCGCGCATGTTCGTGTTGTCATGTTTGTGTACGATAGCACAATAAATGAATATTGTATTCTACCACATGAATGATAGTACTTACATACTGATAATTAAAGCAATTCATGTAAAATTATTTCCTAACCATTCCAAAATATCAAAAATACACAAGGTTAATATTCAAGTTTTCAGTTCTGCCGTCACTCCCGGAGTATAAACCGTTTTTTTAAGACTACTACTAAAATGTATAATAATCTCAGCACAAAGAATTGGAAACATCTTGTCTAACATTATGGTTTCTTTCTGTCTGACGAAACAATGCCGACGAGACGAAGCCGCTTAATGAATAATATTTTAAAATCTCTTTTTAATGTTTGAAGATTCTTGTTTGAAACTTTAAAGAAGTGTTTCATTTACATAAACAAAACTCCTGAAAACTATTTACATTATGTTAATGTTCATTTGAACAGAAGAGAACAGCGAGTGATTTTACATTCATTTATTTTTCATACACTTAAAACACGTTAAAAAAAACACTTAATAAAAAAATGTAAATGCTTTCTTAACTTAGATCTCAAACTATGTTGCGCAACACACTTCTATTTTGTGTAGAGTCAACGGCTATTACATACCTGGAAATGCATCTGTTGCTTTATATTACATACAGATTAGAAAAATCCAATTGTGATTTCCCCGTGTTGGTCCGGGCTTTTTTGCAGAATAGACCATCTGCCTTCCTGCTAGGCAGCTCGTAAAAAGCGATCACAGGCTTACTGTTACTAACACCGTGACTTCCTACTAGATGGTAGAGTTTCGCAGCGACTCGCCCGGATTGGTACCACCGCCTTACCTATTCCTGCCGCCATAACGTCATTAAGTGTTCCGGTTCGGAGCGTAAGGTAGCCGGTAAACTTACTTTTGCTCGAGGCCTAACATCCCGGCCTCAGGTTGGCAACGCACCATTACCACCTTTGATGTCTCTAGGCGGCGTGAATTTCTTACCATCAGGAAATCCGTCGGCTTGTTAATTAGATAACCATGGCCTATACCATACATGTTATAATCACTCTCCTGTGGCCGGGATGTCAGGCCTATTGTGCGATTAACCGGCTCACCCTACCTTACAGACCAGAACATGATAAAGTCATTTCGGCACGAATAGGTAAGGCGGTAGATCCCTACCTGGGTAGTCGTATTGGTAATGACCTATAACCTGTGCTCGCTTCTTACGAGGTGCCTGCCAGGGAGGTACACAAAATACACATATATTTTTTTTAAGTCTCTTTATCAAGCTGGAGTTCAAATCACATACTCTTGTAATAAATGAATACGCCTATTTTGTACCAAAAAAATATAACTAAAACACTGTTACATTTATAACATTAGTAGCTGTTTTCCGCGGCATTGCTTAATGGTTAATGGTCCCACAGGAACATTTTTTCGGGATAAATACTATCCTATGTGTTAATCCAAGTTACCCTTTATGTGTCTGCCAAATTTAATGAAGTCGGTTCAGCAGTTTTTGCGTGAAGCAGTAACAAACAAACATACAAACTTTCGCATTTATAATATTAATAGGATAATAGCAAGGTTTCTTACCCACAAACTACAGGAATAAATAAATCAAATAGAATCCTTGTAGTGACAATCTGTCGAGTATTACTCTCTTGTGTACAAATATCTATAAAAAGTGGGTATCTATCCATTAAAAGCTATGTTTGCGAAGCTCTCAGCGATGTAAACGTTGAGAAACGCTTTTGTCAACTTTGACTCGGTCAACAATATTGCACGTTTCACGTTTGTTATTTTGTAATAAATATTATATCAACATTACATGTTTTCATTTGCTTTACAATATAATGAAAATGATCAAACAAACTACAATCATATTTATATTTAAAGTTGAGTGTATATTTAGGACACACTGATATCTGATATTTTCCATCGTCGGCGCCTTGGTAAAACTTCAAATATTCATATTTTTAAATAAAGAAACACTTGTACTATTTTACGTATCACTTATAATTTATTATCGCCTCTGTGGTCTAGCGGTCCGGGTGTTGGACTTGACTGCATGAGGTCCCGGGTTCGAATTCCGGGTCGGCCAACATAAAGAAAATTGGATTTTTCCAATTTTCTAATAAAAAAATGTTGGTCGGGATTGGAAATGTGCCCGGTTGGCGATAGGCTTGCCACCTATCACATTGTGGGACTTAGTATCTTCAGCTAGTCGCGGGTGCCTTGGTTGTACCTCTGCCTACCTCTTCGGGAATATGGGCGTGAAGATACTTTTATGATTTATTACTTTGGAAATAGCCTACCGGTTTCCCTTATACAGCATCATCAGGGCTAAAACTGATAAATTACAAGTTATAAGTTATCAGTTTTAGCCCCGATATTGTTGTATAAGCGAAACCGGTAGGCTATTTACAAAATAATAAACTATAAGTGATACGTAAAACAGTGCAAGTGTTTCTTTATTTAAAAATATAGACACACTATCTACGAACAAGGAAATTCCTTGTTCGTAGCACACTATTAATATAATTAGGTCACACTATTAGTAGGCATATTAGGACACTATTTAGATATGGGGTAATAACTAAAAATGTACGATTTTTGATTAGTAATTTGTATGTCTTAAATGTAAAGGACTATGTAAAATCACTATGGTTATTGTATGGTAGAGGAAAAAAATAAATAAAAACTTACTCGTCCAGTTACATACACTAAACTACTTCAAGATTTAAGTTGGTATTGTAGTGTTTACACACTTAAGTACTTTTTACTTCGTGTTTATAAAGAAGACGGTACAATGTTTTCTTACATATCGTCCATACTCGCTTTTGTTATGGTCCGGTTTCGAAAGCATAGTGTGCGTAAATTTTGCAATAAAACATGATACTCCAGAGTCAAGTTGGTATACTTGGTATATAAATATAGTTTTTTTTCCGAATTCGATTTTCTTTTAAAAAAACACTGCTACATAATGTTCATATTAAAAATAGCGGTTATGGTGCATTGTTAACTAGATGGAACTTAAGTCTCTAGCGTGAGATTTTATTTCGTTTTTTTTGCCTCTGTGGTCTGGTTGTTTGTATAGCCTGCAAGACTGGTAAACACACTAGCTGAAAGTTAGCAACGCAAGAAAACTGTCTTTACTAACCGCATTTGTAAAAGTAAGATTGAAAGAAAGGTTTTGTGTTAAAAATGTGAAAAGGTATGCTACGCTGGTTCGGTCATGACTCATTTGTAAAGAATGACAGAGGAAAGATTGATAAAGCAATATACAGTGCGAATGTGGAGGGATGTAGGTACCCTGGGAGACCTAGGCTGATATTCCACGACCAAATTGATAAATTTTTTTCTGAGGGTGGTTTCAAAACTCTGCTACTGGCGTGTTTGTATGAAAAGGGTAATGAAGATGTGGAAGAAGCCAGGAAGGTCTGCCAGGATCGTGGCATATGACACTTGATACTCTCTGTCTACCCTGTTATGTACTAGCGTGAAAATAAGTAAGAAAACGGCCTAGTTGTATATCTTCCAATGTCTTACAAAAAGTATAGCAAGTATTGTACAACCAACTTTACTCATCAACATCCCATTTAATATGCGATGAACGGCACTTATATTTATGATATGATTATCACCACAAAAAGCTTTCATATCACAATGGAGGCGCGAGGGCCTCGTGTGTGATTATAAAGTTAGAGGGGCCTTTCAATCTGACGATATATGTCTAAAATCTACAACGGCGTTGTGATAAAATGTTATTGTGTTCTTGTGAAATCGATTACGATGGTATTTTCTCAAAAGGCATGTAGGAATGGATTATTAATAACCCCAAACTTCTTCGTCCTTCATTCCTGACTCCTGCTAGTCCTACCATGATCGTTACCTTGTTTTAAGTTATATTTTTTACATCCATAACACCGGCGCCTGGTGTAACTTAGTATTAATTTTAACCAGACGTCGGTTTACCTAATTGCGCTACGTCTTTAGTTTGTGTTCGCTTTTCGAAAACTTTTTTAATTCATCGTCAGTCAGTGCTTCGAGCTGCCTGCCCGTTGCCTTTTTGGCTGGCTAATCCAAAAGGTTGTTATATCATTTGCAATAGCCGAGCGATAGCAGAAAATCGCTCGATATTTGTTTAATCGTTGGTAATACCGGAACATCGACCTTACGTCCCAATGAATGGTCGATGTTACGTAACAAGCACACACATAATTGCTTTTATAAATCGGTGTTATTTGACGCATAGCAATCGGTCGTGTTTTGATCGCTGATTGCTAATTTTTTCATGATATCCGCGCCGATTGTCTATTTTATTACCGCGCTACACCGTCACTTCTAGTATTGACGACATAGCCTGTAGCCATGGGTTACCTCGACTATAGCCCATTGCGCGGGTGATGTAAGTTTTAGTTTATTTATATATTTATTTAATGAACTTGACTGTATGAGATCCCGGGTTTGATTCAAAGGTCGGGCAACAAAAAGAAAATTTAGTATTTGCAATTTTCTGATTAAATTCATGAGGTTTTTTTTCATTTTCTAATAAAAAAGTTGCCCGATATTGGATATGAGCAAAGTTGGCAATAGACTTGCCACCTATCACATTGCGGGACTTAGTGTCTTCGGCTAGTCGATAGTGCCCTGGTTGTGCCTGTGCCAACCCCTCTTCGGGGATGGGGGCGTGAAGATACATTTTTTTTAATTTAATGCACCAAAACCTTACATTGAATTATTTAATGCAATGCAGCATTTTATATCAGTCAATCCATACGACAAACAGGCAAACGAAAAGTAAACTTTTGGGTGGAGCGGAGGCCAAGGTCATGCGTGCGAGTCATGCCATGTAACCGAAAAATAATATTTTTTGGCAAAACCCTGCGCCCCCAAATAATAATCTAAACGTTCCCTGCGTTTAAATCATTATTTACCGAAAAAAGTTTCTCAACTTGTCTACCTCTCTACGCTTACGCAAAAACAAACAGTTAATATTAGAACGATAAAGGGAAAATGTTGAACTTTGCAAAAATCTTGCGGCAGCAACTCCAGAAAAAAATAACTATCTCGGTGACATGTGTTCTGTCTCTTCAATTGAAATAAAATTTTTTGCAGAAAAACACTAAAATACTATCATAAAACTTTTCAAAACAAGTTAACTGTCCTTCAGACAACAAATATAAATTAATAACTATCCCTGGACAAGTTACACAAATTGAATCTAACCCTCAAGTTAGCAAATTGTATGCTTGTGTTATGGGTGTTAGTCAATGATTCTAAATCATAGAAATATTTAAGTAGGTACTAGATTAAATTTAATAAACACCCATACCCGGGACTGCAAAGATTTAAACGTTCATCACACAAAAACCTACCCCTGTCAGGAATCGAAACCGAGACTAGCGGTTGAAAGAAAGAAAGAAAATTATTTATTTGCGGAATATGTGTGTAAATGGGATGTTACAAAAAATATTTAAGTATATCAACATATTCTACCATATATTGGTGTGCAAATATTTTAATATTTTTAAAAAATATTATTTAATTACATATACTATTACTTTACTTATTTATATTTATAACTGGTTTAATTATTTATTACCAAACATTTTGAAACTATAATTAAATTTAACCGTGTCTGCCGTAAAACTACCACCGTTTCCAAACCTAGCCAGACCGGAGAAGAAACGGCGAAACAAACTCGTCGGCAACCATAACTTTTACTATATTTGGTTAATAATTATTACAATTATTTTATTATAAATTCTTGTCCACAAGAAAATCGTTGACACTAACATGTTTTTGTTTTCTCAAACAACAGGTCAAATACCTTCCTTCGAAATCTTTTCAATGGAAGTGATTTGAGATTATCAGGAATTTGGTTGTATATACGAACGAACGGATGTTGGTTGGCGTCTACGTTAGCCCTTTGACCAACTAGGCAGTCCAAAAATGCCCTACAAAAGGAACATGCCTTTGATATTAGTTGCGTAAGGCGTAACATTAAAAACTCGCCCTGTTTATTTTTTTACAGAAACTGCAAAGTAAATATAAAGATAATAATCAAGATGGGAATGCGGTGAACTCTTTATTGCATTTGAGATATTACGATAGACATTTACAGCAATGTACGGTCGACTATAACACGGTGGAATTATTTCCGACCGGTATTACAGGAACATTTGAGTTTTACTGTGGGGTTATAAAACTTCTAATTCGATTGCTACAACCTTGTTTAGTATGTAGTTCTAGTGGAAGAAATAGAGTTTTCTGCTATATGCTATAGTTATTTGCTACATTTTTCATAAAACCACGATTTAAATTAGCAGCCCATCCTAGCTTCGCACAGGTGGATAAATTTGGATGGAAATATGAATCTTCCTATAATACTATATTCAAAACAAACCGCATCAAAATCCGTTGCAAGATTTAAGCATACATATACATAACTTTTCGTGTTTCCTTAATGTTGCTCGCCATATTCAATTTCTAATTTCATGGCTATATTTTAGGAATCAGGAGGCTGATTCCGTATCTTTTTAGTTATAATCACTGGGTAAAGTGTAAATCAAATAGCTGTCAAATGACGTATTTTGCATAATATGCTATATCCATTGTATTTCTGTTAGTCACAGGAGATAGCAGATATAAAACACGTCATTTGACAGCCATTTGATGTACACTTTACCTAGTGATCATCACTAAAAAGATACGGAATAGCCCCCCTGGTCGACTCACTAAAAAAAACCACCTCTAAAAATCTACTTATTCATTACTTAATTCATTTCGTTTATACTTTCAATATTTGAGTAAAGTTGTCTGTGTTAGTCCAAGACTTGTCCTTAGGCAACTTGTACAAAGCAAGCAAAGGTCAAATGGATAATCACCTACAAGACCCCTTGTAATCTGGACAGCGACGTATAACATCTAAGGTGCCTATTGGTCACGTTTATCTCTTACCATTAGAAGAGACGTGTGTTTATCATCTTCATCATTATAATCATCAACATCATCAACATCATCAACTACATCACCATTATTATCACCAGCCGGAGGACCTCAACTGGTGGACATAGGAATACCATGTATTCGTTTTCTATCTTTTTACTTACAAAAATCCTCATAATATATATGAGTATGATCAATATCCGATGATATAAACACACTAGCGTATCAAATAAAACTGCAATTAATCAACTATGATTTTCTGTGGTATTATCGTCCCGAATGTACTGGATACGCGAAACCTAAAGTGTTTATCGGAATATAAATGCAATTTAAAAACTAGTTTTATTAATACTTTGCCGAAAATTTTTGATCAGAAATATTTTATTACTCACAATTTATTGGTAAATACATTTCCATTTCTACTGATTGCAGATGAAAATCCACTTTAATAACCGCTGTTTGGTTTTTCAAGGGGCTTTCGAGCTCAGATTTTGAACACTATATTGCCTCGATCGCCCCGCTTTTTATTTACCATCCGAATGGTGAAAAGGGGTCAATACTTCGTCCGGTCTTTTTATTTGAGGGTTTAATGATTTCGATTACTCCTTTATTAAGTTTCAACCTTTTACGAGTTTCTTTTTTTTATTTTTCGAATTAAAATGAGTTCGTTCATTTAAAATACGAGAAAATATAAAAACATATTAGTCATATAAAAGCAAAGGCAGCAACATCCAGTATGGGGTGGAACTGGATGTTGCTGCCTTTGCTTTTATATGACTCAATTATTCAATCAAGTGTTTTAAATCACTGGTTTTGACTAGTGCATTGTTTAGCTAGACCATCGCCTTCGTTTTTCTTGTCATGTAATTGTGATCGAGTGACTAGCGTACACGCCTAATTACACCGATTAACCGCGAGGCTTGGGTTCGATTCCCAACGGAGGCAGGCATTTTTGTGATGAACATTTCGATGTCTGCATTTCCGAGTCTTGGTGTTTATTCAATTTATTCTAGTATCTATTTAAGTATTTCTATGTTTTAGTATCGTTGACTAACACCCATATAACAAACATATAATTTGCTTACTTTGGGGTTAGATTCAATTTGTGTAACTTGTCCAGAGATATTTATTTATTTATAATGTCAGTGCTTGTTTATTATTATTTAAGGTAGCATGTAAAATCACTTAAGTATGCTTTTCATGTCAGCCTCAGTGTGTCAGACACAGACTTGACGTCTATAGGCAACATGTGTTTTTTGCCATTACAATGTCCTTTTGCTTAAGTGTTTCGTCTATAGACAATTTGTACTTTTTGCCATTACAATAGCTGTTTGCTTAAGTATTTCGTCTGTAGACAAATTGTACGATTTGCCATTAGAATATCCGTCTGCAAAAGCGTTTTGACTATAGGCAACGTGTATTTTTGCCATCTTGTATTAACACCTTTTCAGTCTGTTTGTCTGTTGTCTGTTGTTCTCGGCATCAGTTAGGTTTTTTTTATTTTTCATCACTGTTATGTTAAATGATATTTAAAAGTGTATTTTGACTTTTAGAACCAATCGCTACAATGTTTTAGTACAACTAATTTATAATGCTGGGCGTTTGTCGTGTTAAAATGGTTAAATGGCAGATAAAATCTTTTATTTAAAAAGGTTTCTTCAATTGTTTAATAAATTACTGTCTACCTTAATGTAAAGAATTCAGCAGAATGAACACTTTATTATATTTCCGAATATTTAATGAATTCTTACACCCACAGTGAACCTTTACTCTGATAATTGTAATATTTAAATGTACGAAAATAATATTTCCAAATACAAAACGATTTGAAATATTCTAATTTGCGTCTTTAATACGAATATCTTTAGTATTAAAATTGGAGCTTCATTAGCATTTAAAATGCCGCGTTTCCATTAATAATGTAAGAAGCATTAGTATGTTCTACAAAAGATCAAACATTATTTTGTAGAAGGAATATTTTACATACATACATACATATCTTCACGCCAAGTCCCTTACGAGGTAGGCAGAGAGCATCGAGTGTCAAACACGATCCTAACAAACCTGTCTGGCTTCCTTCACATTCATTACCCTTTTAATACAAACACGCCGGTTTCGGCGACTCTTGACACCACCCTCGGATAATATCCGACTGATCTGACCGTGGAATGTCAACCTTGGTCTCCCCGGGTACCTACAACCATCCACATTTTATATTTTGATATATATTTTGATTGTTTTGATTTAGGTTAATTTTGATTACAAAGGACATGCCTAAGTAACGACAAGGCTTAGTTCGATTCCGAATAGCGTTAGGAATTGGAGTAATAAACTTTGGAGTCTGCTTTTCTGATTAAATGTTAAACTAGCTGTTACGTGCGGCTTTGCTCGCGTGGCAGTTAAAATATTTACTGATAGCCCATTCATTAACAAGGAATTTTATACAAACTTTCAACTTCTATTTCACCCCCTTGGAGGTATAATTTTCAGAAACGTTTAATACGTATCTAAACATTTTTAATAAGTAGCCCAAAATGAAGTTTCATGTTTCTAACCTATAAAAATTACGATTTTCCATACAAACTTTCAACTACTATTTCAGCCAGTTAAGTAGGGGTTGAATTTCCAGAAACTCTAAAATATGAATCTACTCGTTTAGAATAAGTAACCCAAAATAAAGTTTCATATTTCTAACTATAAAATGATGGTCTTCCATACACATTTTTCGACCGCAATTTCACCCCATAGGGGTAAAATTTTCAAAATTCCGTCCTTAGTGGGTGTCTTCTCAATAAAATAACTCTACTCACCAAATCGCATGACTGTAACTATAACAGTTTTCGCTCTGCGATGATGAAGCATCTTCACGCCCACATCCCCGAAGAGGTAGGCAGAAGCACAACCAGAGTATCGTCAACCGGGCACATATCACATTTTTTTATTAGAAAATTGGAAAACCCAATTTTCTTTTTTGTTGCCCGACCCGGGAATCAAACCCTGGGAACCTCATGCAGTCAAGTCCAACAACAACAACCACAGAGGCGATATATGTAGAAGAAATGTAGGAAAAGTAAGCTCAGCTTTTAAATCGTTTAAAACTCTACTTAAGTAAAGCAAAACGTTTTAGCGTGGGATATTTAAATGTAGCAAAAGAAACGCGAACACTGTGACTAAGTAACTCAAAACACTCTCATAAACATTAAGTACATTAATCATCTCGAACGCGAACTGAATGTTCGATCCAAGTTCCGAATTCGTTAACGACTCGCCGACAGACTCGCCGGCCACTCCATTATTTTCGAAAAGGGAACAACGGAGAAGTGTATTTTTCATTTTCGCCTCACTTTCTGGTCATAAAGGCTGATGTATGATTAAAGTTTGGGCCTCGGAATTTGGGTTATGTGAAGGTTGTTTTTTGAACCATTGTGCGTAGAGCTTTTGCTGTAATTTTGAAAATAGTATCCTGTAAGATTATTATACAATTAAAACTAGCTGACCCGGCAGACGCTGTTCTGGTATTTTTTTTGCTGTGATTCACCCACATCACTTAGGGTTATCAAAAATAGATGTTAGCCGATTCTCAGACCTACTCAATATGCTCACAAAATTTCATGAGAATCGGTAAAACCATTTCGGAGGAGTGCGGTAACTAACATTGTGACACGGGAATTTTATATATAAGATAGATTCCACAACTAAATTGATTAATGCTAGCGCCAATGCTCTAAACTAAAAAACTAAAATTAATCTAAACTTAACCCTTAGTAGTAAAGTATGAACTATCAGCGACCAAATTTACTAAAAAGATGATCTTATGATGTAAAACTATATTTTTATATCTTTGCATTTGCTATTTGTTTTGTTCGACCGCCTCGTTGGTCAAGTGGCTAGCGTACTCGCCTAACTACATCGACCAACCGCGAGGCTCGGGTTCGATTCCAGAATGCCTGCCGCATTTGTATGACGAACATTTAGATGTTTGCATTTCCGGGTCTGGGTGTTTATTAAATTTGTTCTGGTATCTATTTAAGTATTTCTATGTATTAGAATCGTTGACTAACACCCATAACACAAGCATATAATTTTCTTACTTTGGGGTTAGATTCAATTTGTGTGACTTGTCCAGGGATAATTATTTATTTATTTTATTAACTACTTAATTTAATAACGCGGAAAGAAACCTTGAGTTTCATTAAATTGATTTTAAACTACATTTATCATAATTTGCTAATTAAAATGTATTTATATATCTGTAATTTTAATGTTAAAACTTGTCTATATTCCTGTTTTGATAGAAAGTAAAGGAAGTCAGAAACTAGTATTGTTGATGTTCCTTAATCTGCATGACGCTGTACACGTTCACAGAGAGAGTGAGAAAGAATGCTTGTAGGCGCAAGAAAAATATCTTCACGCACATGTCCCCGAAAAGGATGCCAAAAAAAGTTACACTTACATAATTTAAAGTTTTATTAAAGTAACTGATATAACGATAGATTTTGAAATGCTATACGTAAGCCCCAAGGGTATGCATATCGCTCGATGTTGGGGAGCACTAATCCTTACGAAGTTAATTTCTGAAACAACAATAAATATTCAAACATAATTAAAAAAAATATATCTTCACACCCATTTCCCAGAATATGTAGACAGAGGTTCAACCAGGGCACCCACGACTAGCCAAGACACTAAGTCCCACAATGTGATAAAATTCAAATAGGTTTAATTACATAGATCTATACAAAGATTCTTGTGACGCGTCTATATAATTCTAAAAACTACCACCGGATGGGAACGCGGCCGCTCACTGAGAAGATCCGGCGAAAGAAACTCAGCGGGCTTGTCTTTTTAGGTGGCAAGCCTTTTTTTATAAAAATGTTGTGTATAATGTAATAAATCGCAGGCGGTAATAAATCATTAAACATGAGCAGTAAACGTTGGGTCCTCCACGAAGTTTATCAGAAAACTCGGCCACAAACCCGGCCGTCGTGCAGCGCCGCCGTAAACTAATGTTATTCGCTCTGTTATGTGCCGTTCGGGAGTGGAAAGGACGCGGCACTCGCTTCCTGCATACATTTTTCATGAAGCGACGATTCTCGTGTTTTCCGTGTGATTGAAAAACGCTCTTGTATATCTATTTATTTGCCTCTACACTTATATGAAAATGCATTCTTTGTACTGTTTTTATTAGATGTAAATCGAAAGATTTTTCGTAACAGGGAGATCCGAGAAATAATGGGATTTGAAAGTGTTGGTGTTAAAATGGGAGGGGCATTTGGTTTCGTCATGTGGAAAGAATGACAAAGCAGATAACATTGCGTATGTTGATGAATGAAGGTACCCAAGGAGACCTAGGTTGACATTCCACGACCAAATCCCTAGAGTTTTATCCACCGGTGACGTTAAGAGTTCGAAACCGACGTATTTTCATTAAAAAGGTAATGAAGGTGGAGATAGGTGGGCAGGTTTACAAGGATTGTGACTTTCGGCACTTGATACTGTCTGCCTACCCCGTGAGGGACTTGGTGTGAAATGAGATTATGTACTTAAGTATGTTTGTTAGCATAGTTTCCGCTCTGCGGAAGAATCTAATATTAATTTGCCGTTCCATGAGTTCCAATAAATATTTCTCTATCTACAGATAGAAAGAGATACGCCTTCTAGAGATGAGAGAGAATTCTCTTAATTTGTTTATGGCTGCTATCAGCATTTCACTAGCTATATTATATTAAATAACTAGCTGCCTATTCCGGCTTCGCTCGGATGTTAATTTTTTTGATTATAAATTGAGATGTAAGCTATCCTATCTTTCAAGTTGGATCAAACTACACACGGTGTGCAAATTTGATTGAAATCGGTTTAGTAGTTTAAGAGTTCATCGTGGACAAACAACGTGACACGTAATTTATATATATTAAGATTATGTAACATACCTATTTTGTAAGTCAGATTAAAAAAAAAGCAAGTCCGCTGAGTTTCTTTTGCGGGATTTTTTCAGTGAGTGACCGATTTCCAATCCGGTGGAAGTTTTTAAGTTTATATAGATGCGTAACAAGAAATTTTGTATAGTCTATCTATACTAACATTATAAAGAGGAAAAGTTTGATCTTCTGTTTGTTTCTCCGGAACTACAAGACTGATATCAAAAATTCTTTCATCTTTAGAATGCCACATTATCCCTGAGTGACATAGTCTGTGTTTCATCAAAATCGGTGCAGTAGAAACCAAGTTACGCAGGTGAAGCTGCGTGAAACTGCTAGTGTAAAATAAATAGTCTTACTTCGTATTTTGCCATGATAAACTGAATAACGTCCGAAGAAATTGCAATGAACACATAATGCAGAAACGCCGACGATACAAATAAGCGAACGTACATATTTATACACGCATTTACCCCGCCGTATCAAAGGATCGTTCGTTACACAGGAACCCATTCTATTTCAACTAAATCCCGGGATTCGTAGAATTCGCGCCAAACTTTGGATTTGCTAAATCAAACTGTAATGACTCGGAAATAAAACGTATTTTTCCCGCTTTAGGTTTTACGATCCCGATTGGTTTGGAAAAGGAAATTGATATTTAGTTGAGTGCGTTATTTTGTTAATTGAAATTTCGAATCCCGTGTTCCAAATTTGAAAATCGGTTGTCGAATTTTGAGCTCAAAATATGTTCGGGGAATTCGGTCTTTAGTTTGGTTTGTATTACGTCATTAATCCATGCCTACTAATATTATTAATGGGAAAATGGATATTTTCCACTTTTCCATCAAAATGTTATAGAAATATTAAAACTTGGAAATCGCCATAGGCTACTTTCTGTCACAATAGATAGAAACTAGGTCAAACAACGACATACAGATATTAATTGTCGACCATTATAATTGGTTTCGCTGCCCCGAAATTGTTTTTAGCAACCACATAGAGATACTGGCCTCGAAGGTACGAAAACCGGAATAATAATTACCCATTTTGATTTTTAGTTTAATATTTTTATATTTTTACGTACCATATGCCTCCCAGTAAACTATTTTATTGTTATCAATATAATTCTTAAAGTATTTCAAAATAAGTTTAATGGCTCTCTGTGTTGGTCCGGGCTCCTTTGCAGAATAGACCATCTGCCTTCCTATTTCGACGTTAGTTAAGTGTCAAACAAATTTAGGTTTTTTATTCTTTGATTATTTTATTCAATTTTATATTGGTCCGGGCTCCTTTGCAGAATACACCATCTATCTGCCTTCCTGCCAGGCAGCTCGTAAAAGGCGAGCATAGGCTTACTGTCACTAACACCGTGACATCTCACCAGGTGGTCGAGTTTCGCACGACTCACCCGGATCGGTACCACCGCCTTAGCTATCCCCAGCATCGTAACGTCATGACGTGTTCCGGTTTGGATAGTAAGGCAGCAGGTAAACTTACTTTTGCTTGAGGCCTAACATCCCGGCCTCAGGTTGGCAACGCACCATGACCACCTTTGGTGTCTCTAGGCGGCGTGAATTTCTTACCATCAGGAAATCCGTCTGCTTGTTTGCCTTCCTATACCATAAAAAAAATGCAAGATATTCATCAAAATAACCTTTATGGCAATTGTCAAGTTAATTTATCAATAAAACGCTTAGAACCTAACCATTCTCATGTTCACCATTTCTCAAGCCATAAAAGAAATTAGCTGGCCAAGTATTACAAGTGGCTCAAAGGTAATTCCTTAAAAGGATCTGCGAGCCGCTGTTCAGTCCTCATTCTCGTAATCTCGCCTGACGTCGTATGCCTCTGGAATATAGATTAAAACACGGATACTTTCCTGTAAAGTGAATTAAAGTGAAGCGCCTTTGATGGGACGACAACGGGGATAAGGTGGGATGACAGGTCTTCAATGGCAGTTTCATGGGATTGATCTAGATCTAATCAAAATCAATGTTTATAGCAAATTTCTTGATAGTATAAGGGATTGTCACTGGAGGTAAAAAGACATTTTTACTTCTTAAGAAATGTCTTTTTAAATATAGCCTGTTTTGAATCTGAGTGACTGAATTGACAGATGTGAATGTAAATTTTACAAAAATGATACCTGTGTTTTTTGCAGTCCTGTTTTATGATAGCGATTTTTTTTAATTTTTTTATGATTTTGGAAGACAAACAAGCAGACGGATTTCCTGATGGTAAAAAATTCACGCCGCCTAGAGACACCAAGGGTGGTAATGGTGCGTTGTCAACCTGA
>NJDC01001921.1:177455-200377 GCA_002245475.1 Calephelis virginiensis | reverse complement strand
GTTGGTACCAATCCGGGTGAGTCGCTGCAAAACTCTACGACCTTGTCAGATGTCACGGTGTTAGTGACTGTAAGCCTATGCTCGCCTTTTACGATCTGCCTGGCAGGAAGGCAGATAGATGGTGTATTCTGCAAAGGAGCCCGGACCATTATAAAATTGAATAAAATAATCAAAGAATAAAAAACCTAAATTTACTTGACACTTACTTAACTAACGTCGAAAAAAATAACGTTGTTTCAAAGACTATTTTTTATTTAAGATATTGGACTTTCGAGGTGATTCCGTTGACACCAAGTCTAGGTCTGCCCATGGAATCGATTGGAAATTTAAGAAAATATTCAATTTTTAGTTTGAGTAGACGAGATTATATTAAAATCTAAGTCGGTTTTTTTGGAATTTACTGAGTTGTCAATAAATAAAAAAAATATAATAATAAATATATGTCAACCTTTCATCCTTCAATCTATTGAAATGTTCTAATTCGTCTATTGTGCTTGTTGTGTGCAAGTTATTAATTACCTATTGTTATTTTCGTATACTTTGGTGGTACAGTACTACTATTTAAAATACTCGCTTCGGTTTTAGACTTTTTACTCTTTTTACTTTTATTTTTAAATTGGCTGACCTAATCTTAATTTAAGCCAAATTAGTGATTATGTAATAACAACTCTATATGGATATCTTTAAAATACATCTGGATTTCCGAAGCTTGAGGAATGTAAGCGAAGCCCATAATTTAAATAGTACTACTGTATGTTTGGTTCTTTTGCATTGTTGTTTATTCCGTCATATTTTAAATTAAAAAAAATAAAGTTAATTTTGATGATAAAATTCTAACAATCTTAACCTTAAGTAAACAGACAAATCAAAATAATTCTTATAGGTAAACTATTCTTATAGGTAAAGATTATAGATTTTTATTAAGACTATTTCTATTAATTCTTTTTAAATAAGTTAGTACTTAAATAAAACAATCATGAAATCTGAAGACTTAAATCCTTTTAACATGGAACAGTGTTTAAAGGTGCTGATAAGACTTGAGCATTCACTTGTAACAGAACATCGAGCATTCGGCTTTTTGATATGTGTCGAACTGAACAACGAGCCAAGCCAAGCATAGAGCCAAACATTGCTATGAATATGTTCATGAGCATTCTAGTGTACGTTCTAGTCGATGCTAGTTAAAATATTCTTCACGATGATGTCAGACTTGACGGTCCCGTGTTCTGGATTTATGTTCAGTGGTAATTCTCACTACGCGATAAAAAGAAACAGAGCAAGCAGGTTGCAGGGAGGGACGTCTCAGAGCAGACGACGTTTGGCTCGGCAAAAAGCTCAAACAATGCTCGCTAGAACGCTCGATAGAATGCTCGCTAAAATGCTCTCGTTATTTTTCTGCGATGTTACATTCGCACAAATGCTCATTACAAGTGAATGCTCAAGTCTTTCGGTACCCTAATATAAATATTTATCACACTGAGTTTCCCCATAAGTCAAACAAAATGTTTTAAACAAAATATTTACTATCAACTCGCTGAGGCTTTTATTAATGAAACACATACACCAGCAAACTAAAACAGTACAAGTCCTGGTCACATGAAAGTCGCATCTGGTGTAATAATATCCATTAGCATTGGAACCAATTCCACTATGTCCACTGGCAGTTGGCGCTCGGTCTGATTGAATAATCAATCAGGGGGATGCAAATGAAGGCCGCAACAGTTGTGATGCCCTGTTTTTGGGTCCAGCCTTCTCCCGGACAAACGGAATATTCTAATGGACGGCGGTGACTTGCTTACGAAATTCTTATGATTAATAAACGTGGATAATTACGCGAATATTTAAATCTATCAAACGTAAACTCAAAATTGTCTTTGTGGTCTAGCGGTTCAGGTGTTGGACTTCACTTCACGAAGTCCCGAATTGTGGTTTTTCCAAAATGTTGCTCGGGATTGGATATGTGCCCGGTTGGCGATAACTTGCCACCTATCACATTGCAGGACTTAGTGTCTTCAACTAGTCGTGGGTGCCCTGGTTGTGCCTCTGCCTACCTCTTCGGGGATATGGGCTTGAAGATAGCTAATCAAACGTAAACTTAAGGTTTCATCTGTTTTTGTATGATAGTTACTCCGGACTTCGATCACTTTTTAAAATTTCTTAGCCCATCCCGTGAACTCCTTGAGATAACGAGATTAAAAGAACCGGAAGTCGATCTCCTGGTCGTAGATTACCCGTATGAAAAATTTCATGGAAATTAACGAAAATTCATACAAACTTTCCCCATTTTATCTACGTCGTGATTAATGTGGTCATACGTCAATCGTGATCACAACTGTCTATGTGCCAAGTTTCTGGTCCTTCCTTTCAGTAGTTTGACTTGTTTTTTTATGATAATGGAAGGCAAAAAAGCAGACGGATTTCCTGATAGTAAGAAATTCACACCGCCTAGAGACACCAAATGCGGCAATGGTTCGTTACCAACCTGGAGCCGAGATGTTAGGCCTCGAGCAAAAGCAAGTTTACCGGCTACCTTACTCTCCGAACCGGAACACGTCAACGGCAACCATTGGACGTTATGGAGGCAGGAATAGGTAAGGCGGTGCTACCGATCCGGGTGAGTCACTTCAAAATTCTACCACCTAATAGGATGTCAAGGTGTTAGTGACGGTAAGCCTATGCTCGCCTTTTACGAGCTGCCTGGCAGGAAGGCATATGGTCTATTCTGCAAAGGAGCACGGACCAACACGGGGTTATCAACACCCCTCACCCATCACTCAAGTAGCCACCATTTTGGTTTAAATTTTGAAGCAATGCACATCCGTCATCGCAATTTCCATACGTTTGAGTTGTAAGTTTTCCCTGACAAAAAGTTGACAGGTGTACTTACTTTATGCTATGAAATATTATTCTATAACATAGGAATTCCTTAATGCAAAAAATATATTTACCCCATTTAATTCCTATACTTTTGTTACAGGTATGTACGACAGTTCAACTTAAAAAAAAATTACAAACTTCGAGGGAGGTACTTATAATATTTATATATGTATATGCTCAAAGAGTCCTAATAAACTAAAACGTAAAAAACGTAAGAAAATATACGTAATCCAAACATTGCTCTAAAACTATGTGCAAGTTGTATATTGTTGGATGATGTTGATTATACAGTCTACGATGAGATAAACTAGTCAAATATCTTAAAGCTAGATGATCCCATGACTTGTGCTTCCTGATTACCTGAACTTGTGAGATTAAAGGATAGTACATACTTAGATGGCAACAGCCGCATCAAAGCGCAATAACTCGTCTAGATCGCTTTTATTACTTTTTGTGTGGAGTTACGCACACTATTCCGGCCGCATTGTGACGGACTTTTGAGCGGCACCCCCTTCCTACAGACACCAATTAGGAGAGTAAAAAGATATTATTGATGTGAATAGAAGGCTAATGACATAGGAACACTAAAAATTTAGTCCTAAAACCACTGGATGGAAAAAAGTAAGTAAAATCGTGTGTGATATACTTTGTAAAGCGGATAGTAGAGCTCCAAAAGCAATATGGTTTTAACGTAATCAAAAAGCCAAATACGGACAAATTTACTATAGGCACAGAAAAAATAATAGTACTTCGTACAGAAGACTAACTGTTGTATAAAACGCAAGGAAACTTGAATCTTAAGACGTGTAGCAAATGCTCATATTGCGCTGTGCGCGTAGACCCGATTTACTCAAATACTTAGACATGCCAATCAAAATTAAATCTTGAGATAACGATTGAAGGGTCATGTACCGCTACTTATCATATTGTGGTGCTAGATATGTTTACTACTGGTTTTAACATGAGACCGTTCAAGAGGTAGGTACGCTACGTTTACTGCGGCGTGAACATGCAGCTGTATTACTACTGGAGGTTATACTCCTAATAAAAACCTGATGTCCTTTCCAAATATTGCTAAATCACTCTAATATGAATAATATATCTTAATATATATAAATTACGTGTCACGATGTTTGTCCGCGATGGACTCCTAAACTACTTAACCGATTTGAATCAAATTTGCACACCGTGTGCAGTTTGATCCAACTTGAAAGTTTCACTTGTGCACTTTAGCTGAATAAAATTAAAGTACTTCCCACCTAAATTAACTAATTTTACACCAAATTCAATAATTACGAAAAAATACAGCTATCTTCATTTACGATGGCACCAAAACTCTCTTTTTTTAAGTTCATTTGTCCCTTTCTAGTCCGGCTAAGACCTTTCGACCAAGCTGACACGTCTTCCGTATAAGCTCTGTGTCTATTTATCTGCACCAAAAAAAAAAAATTGAGCGGACAGTTAAAGGTAGTTAAAATAAAACAGCCGAAATTTATGAAAAATAAATCATGCTATTTATCTACAGCATCTTTAAAACAAACATTGATTTCACGGTTAAAACGAACCGCATCATCAAAACGAAACATAACTAGCATCATTACCAAATCTGCATAACTGCATTTATACCACGGGATTGTCGCATCCCCGAATCCCCCGAGATCTTATTCCGTGTAACAAAATTCGATTGCCCATCACTATCAAATGACACAAGTATGACGAGCTATTTTTGTTAAATAAACTTTGAAACTCAATTTATAACCAAAAAAATTAATATCCGAGCGCAGCCGGAATAGGCAGTTAGTAATAATAATATTTTGTAACTTCTACTGACTTTTCTTTCGTTTTGAATTTGTTAATTGACATCACAAAACTCGCAGGCCTTTGTCAGGACCTTAACCTCCAGTAGTAATATAGATTCATGGGTGTGAAATTCCCTTGCTGACAGTAAGAAATAAACTCCACAATATATATTAATGGTGAGCTGCCAACCTAAGGCTCGGTGCAAGCTTCCTCTTGTTTAAGTAAGTTACGTCAGTGGCAAACACTGTCACCATGGACGGTATATAAACTATTAATTAGCTATCATAAATATGTGCAAGAAGTTTATGGTTGTACCATGGTCTGTATCCATTCTTATCTTATGCTAGCTGGATTCAAACCAACGTTAACTCTCCATTTAATAAGCAAGTAGGTTTATTAGGCAAGTCAGGAAACAGGCCTTAAACATAAGCACTTGATTAGGGGACTTGCTTGCTGAACCTGAGCAGTTGCTTAGGGAACTTGCTTGCTGTACCTGAGCAGATGCTTAGGGAACTTGCTTGCTGAACCTGAGCAGTTGCTTTGGGACCTTGCTTGCTGAACCTGAGCAGTTGCTTAGGGAACTTGCTTGCTGAACCTGAGCAGTTGCTTAGGGAACTTGGTTGCTGAACCTAAGCAGTTGCTTAGGGAACTTGCTTACTGAACCTGAGCAGTTGCTTAGGGAACTTGCTTGCTGAACCTGAGCAGTTGCTTAGGGAACTTGCTTGCTGTACCTGAGCAGATGCTTAGGGAACTTGCTTACTGAACCTGAGCAGTTGCTTAGGGAACTTGCTTGCTGAACCTGAGCAGTTGCTTAGGGAACTTGCTAAGCTCATTGTACCTTTATAATATTACATCGCACAAAGATTGCCTTATATTTTCCAAGTCTTGGCAAACCTTTTTACGTTATGACTGTTGGCAAACTCCTTTAAAATAAATTACCTCTACAAAAAACAAAGTGACCGCCTTCAAAGTGCGAGATACGGAAACATTCCCTTTAATGAACATTTTATGCAAAAGTTCTTTCAAAGCGGGTCGGGATTCTATCCCCCTAACCCACTTCGTTAACTGACCAGTGATTTAGATGAAAATATATTTGTTTTATAGAATAGGAAAACGGGCAAGTGGGTCACCTGATATCGCCACCTGAAGTTTAAATTGCAGCGAAGTATCCACTACGTGACTAGACGAACATGTCTGCGAGCAAATCTGTAGACATGTCCACCGGACCTCGCTTACTAGGCAAGTCTGGCAGACCGCCTGCGACAGTAAATATTACGCAGACCTATAGTAACTATACCCGGCGAACAATTCTGTAGACTTTCCTGCAGACACGTCCATCTTGTGGTTTCCCCGTATAAGGACGAAGTTTACTTAAGTTCTCCATGTGGTATATTAATTGTATATATATTAGTATATATTAGTGGTATATAAAAAAAGTATCCTCACGCCCATATCCCCAAAGAGATAGGCAGAGGTTCAACCAGGGCACCCACGACTAGCCGAAGATACTAAGTCCCGCGATGTGATATGTGGGAAACCTAACGCCAACCGGGCACATATCCTATCCCGAGCAACTTTTTTTTATTAGAAAATTAGAAAAATGCAATTTTCTTTTTGTTGCCCGACCTGCGACTCGAACCCGGGACCTCATGCAGTCTAGTCCAACCACAAGTCAGACCACAGAGGTGATTATACCAACACTTTGGAAATACTGCCATGGGTAGCTGATTTCACATAGGTTTTATTCAAAGATGTTCATTTGTTTCTTTTCATGTTTTAACTTTTTAAGTAAAACAATACGAGGATATTAGAGGAAAGTTGGCAATCACAGGTTGAAAAAGTATCCGTGATCGCCGAAGATTCAGGCAGAGGTGCAATCAGGGTACCCACGACTAACCAAATACACCAAGTCCAACAATGTGATAGTTGGCGACCCTATTGCCAATCGGGCACATATAAATTCCGGGTAACGTAAGGTTATAATGGAAAATTTAAGATATAGAATTTTTTGTTGCCCTATCCGTAGATTAAACCCAAGACCTCATGAAGTGAAGTCCAACAAAGGACCGCTAGAACACAAAGGCAGTAAGGCTGGAATGTTAAGAAAAATAAGCTACCGGCTATTCTTCCCTCAACATCTAAATACGACCTTGGCTAATTGTAGGAATAAAATATAAGGTCTAAGCTTCTATCAATCCGGGAAAGTCGTTGTGAGATTTGGCCATCTAGAACCCAATCACTAGATTATCCTATTCGCAGGATATGGCGTTGTCTCATTTTTACTTTTTTTCTATAATAATGGTAGACAAACAAGCAGACGGATTTGCTGATGGTAAGAAATTCACGCCGCCTAGAGACACCAAAGGTGGTAAAGGTGCGTTGCCTACCTGAGACCGGGATGTTAGGCCTCGAGCAAAATGAAGTATACCGGCTACCTTACCCTCTTAACCGGAACACGTCAATGGCAAGCATTGGAAGCTATGGCGGCAGGAACAGGTAGGGCGGTGGTACCAATCCGGGCGAGTCGCTGCAAAACTCTATCACCTAGTAGGATGTCATGGTGTTGGTGACGCTAAGCCTTTTGCTCGCCTATTACGAGCTGCCTGGCAGGAAGGCAGATGGTCTATTCTGCAAAGGAGCCCGAACCAAAACGGATCAAAAAAGAATATTTCCATGCAGACAAAGCCGCGGGTGTAGCTAGTTATATAATGTCCGGACATCTCGCCGCTTATACTTATCTTGTTCATCGGACCAAAGAAGTAATATCCTGAAGGGAATAACGGCCATAGATCATCTTTGATAGCGCGTAAGATAACTCAATAATTCAGCTACGTTGTTAGAACCTTTGGCAACCTTTTTTCTTTAATACCACACGGACTATGACATATTGACATTTCATATACGGATTATGGGTTCAATGTATGATCAATTCCAAAAAAACATTATGATAGCGTTTATACTGAGATTCTTTGTTGTATCTTTTAATAAACAACCATTTTTTATTTGCTTACATATATAATTCAAGAATAACATTGTTACACCTGCTAAGTACATCATAAACTACAGTTGGTTTAATTGTGTAATTTGTATTTTTTTATAACAATAATAGTAATTAACCCAGTTATTATTAATTTATTAAATTTATTTTTTAAAAATATTGCTGGCATTTAATAAAACAAACCATTACTACCACTAGATGATAAAGCTTTAGTAGCTCTCCCGGATGTTCCTTGTTTTGAAGTGAAGGGTAGCCGGTAGACTAATACAGGTAGACCCGGTGGTAGGATAGTGATGCACCAGTTACTGTCGCTTTTACTGATTTTAGGTGGTAAAATCAGTAAAAGCGACTGCTGGTTGGCCATCTGATAATAAATACCATTTAAACTTGCACTGTATAGATTTAGGCTATGAAGAATGACGGACGATCCTCTGATCTTTGTGTGAATGCGTTAGTTGATACGAATAACCTTATCCTCTCCTAGCCCTAGCTAAGTAAGACCCAGTTTCTCAACTCTCAACTGGGTGCCCGACAGTCTAACGGCATCTGATTCCAGTGGAAGAAAGTAATGACAATTAAACGTTAATAGCTTTTATAAAGGCCTTACGTAAACAAAATGGCGGCTTCTTGTAGAATCCTCATCAATTCAATCATAAGTGGAATGTCGGTGGCAGCCATTGATCAAACTTACGGAGCTCACCACTTCGTATTCCTATAACGTAATGGTGTCTGATCATTAAATAAGCTATGTATCGTTAAACATATTCCAAGAGGAAGAGTCCAAGTTATTTGAGAAAAGAAAGTTTAACGCAAGATCATTTTGATTTACTTATTGCGATCTTAATCTGGTAGTTAAGTGAAATCAATGGGACCCTCTCGGTCCGAGGGTTAGAACACTGCAAAAAATATCAACAGACTTCATTTCCTCCAGAATCCATAATTCAGAGAAGCAACTCGCCGACCGGAAACACTGTAACTGCCGCTTCCCGTTACGACCCGTTGAGTTCTACCCGACAAAGATCTTAGGGTTCATCTTAAAGTATTTATCATAACCCCTTTTTTTCCTCTTGTTAACATTAGCAAAATGAGAGATTTATTGTAATTTTATGATCCTTTATATTTAACAAAAGGAGGGATATCTTTTTATATAAACTTAAAATAAAAGAATAACATTTTAGTCTTTTTATCATTTAAATGATTCAGTTCAAAGCTTTGATTTAATAACTATGTTTTAACAGTGCAATATAATCATTGACAAATGAATATACGTTGTTTTTTTATCGCCTCTGTCTAGTGGTTCAGTTGTTGGACTACATGAGGACCGGGAGGGTTCGAATCCCGGGTCGGTTTTCGAACCGGTTTCTAATCCACACTAATATTATAAATGCGAAAGTAACTCTGTCTTTCTGTCTGTCTGTCTGTTACCTTTTCACGCCTAAACCACCTAACTGATTTGGCTGAAATTTGGTATGTAGATAGTTTGCATTTATGAGAAGGACATAGGCATATTATTTTTTGGAGATTCAACCCCTAAAAGGGTTAAAAGGGGTGCCAAAGTTTGTACGAGAAAAATATTTTTATTGCACATTTTTGCATGAAACTTTGAATTAATTATTTTTAGTACAAATGATGAAACACATATTTCAGGGGTTTTTTGAAATTCAATTTGGGGGTTAAAGGGTGTGGCTAAGTTTGTATGGGAAATTTAATTCTATTGAAATATTTTGCGTGACACTGAAATAATGCTCTGCAATACAAATTATGAGATACATATCTAAGCGTTTTTTGAAAAACAACCCATATGAGGGTTAACGGGGGTGGCACAATTTGCGTAGGAAAAATATTTAACAGTAATTTTTACCATAAGTCCGTCACAATGAACCACGTACATCAGTTTATCGTTGACGAAAAACACACAAAGAAATTATGATACACATAGTAGCAAAATTGGTTAAAAATCCCTACGTCCCTACTACAATATATTAATAAATATATTTAAATTTAAATAATATTATAAATGCGAAAGTAACTCTGTCTGTCTGTCTGTTACGCTTTCACGCCTAAACCAGTGAACCGATTTTAATGAAATTTGGAACAGAGATAGAATAGACCCTGATAAACAACAAAGGCTACTTTTTATTGCAAAAAATAGGGGAGAATGGGTAAAAAGAGGGGACGAATGTTTATATGGGAATTCGTCATTTTTAAAGCTGTAAAAGTAAAACTTTGTATTTAGGCACTTTATGAAAAACGAAAGAACATAGGCTACTTTTTATCGCAAAAAAAATGGGAGAGAATGGGTAAAAAGAGGGAATGACTGTTCATATGTAAATTCGTCAATTTTAAAGCTGTAACAGTGAAACTTTGTATTCAGACACTTTATGATAAACGAAAGAACATTACTTTTTATTACTAAAAATGAGGGAAAATGGGTAAAAAGAGGTCATGAATGTTCGTATGGAAAATCGTTTTTTGTTTGAAAGGGTGTATTTCAGAGGTGGACACCATGGTCACCAGGTCAGGATATAATGATGAAATCCTGGGGAAATCGCAGTAAACTCTAAAAAAATGTTGGCAAGAATAGTGTTTTTGTGGATAATGATCACTTGCTAGCATTCGACAATGGTCACTCCATACTCAGACTCAACAGACTTGCGGAACTGGCTGACTGTTAAGTGTCTTTGAGGGATTTGGAGATATTTACACAGACGCAAGGGAGGAGATAAGATAGCGCTCAGCGTCAAGCTCAAAGTAGAATCATTTTCAGAAGGTTTAGTACGAATGTTTTGTTAATGCAGGATTCTATTATGACCATACGTTACAGTATAAATATCCTCCTTTGATTTTAATTACAAAAATGAATAAAAAATATCAGCATTGTGATCCCTAAAATTCAAAAATGAAACGCAGGGTTGTGCTAATGGTAAGGTATTATTACTTTTGCTTGGTGAACCAGCTGAGCCGCTAAAGTCTCTTTTATTGTGCAATTCTGATGAATCTCGAAGATTTTTAAGCAATATGCGCAAAAGCAATAATTGTTTTCAAATGACGTCGTTTGGAGTAGGTAGACACATCATTATGTCAGGATGTTCTCCCACATTTTTCTATGCAAGGTCAAATTTATCACAGAATCGGTTCGTACTAATATTAAAAAGCTGAAGAGTTTAATTTTGTTGCTAAATGTGAGTTTCTGAAGATATACCCGAAGGGTTAGTTCTGCCTAACTGTACAACCAGGCCGCTCATGACTAGCCGAAGACATTAAGTCCAATGTGGTAGATGACAATCCTGTAGCCAACCGGACACTTATCCAATCCCGTGCAAGTGGCAACGTTACTTTTAGTAGAAAATTGAAACTTCACATTTTTTATTTGTTTTTTTTTTGTTGCCCGGACCGGGGATCGAACCCAAGATCACAAGAAGTCATTCCGAAGACCTACGGCTAGACCTCAGAGACGATATGTATATTTCTAAAATTTCGAAAAAAAATTCTGTTAGAGGTTTCCATAACTTGCTATACAGTTTAATTTCACAGGAATTACCGAAGTGCAGATAAAACTGTGAAGACAATAACGTATTCCTACTATTTATCTAAGGTGAAATTGGAAAAGAGAAAGTGTATGTTCAGTTTCGACGGCAAAATTGCTGAATTGATTTTACTATTTAAAAAAATAGATGAAACTTTGGATTGCTATATAGGCTACATTTTATCTTAAAATTGTAACGAGCAGTGTTGGAGAGCTAAATATCAAATTGTAGACTACGCGGGCGAAGCCGCGGGTAACAGCTAGTTTTCTAATAAAAAAAAGTTGCCCGGGATTGGATATGTGCCCGGTTGGCGATAGGCTTGCCACCTATCACATTGTGGGACTTAGTGTCTTCGGCTAGTCGTGCCTGCCTTGGTTGTTTCTCTGCCTACCTCTTCGGGGTTATGGGCGTGAAGTGTTAGATTTTCTTTTATAATAATATTTTATAATATATCGTTAAGGAACATCTTCTTACATGTTTTAGTTATTATTTATCAAATACAAATCGATAAAACCTTTCGTCTATGCTTATCAATCAACATGTAACGCCATCACTACTGTCTGTCCCTATGTATGTCTACTATAAAACTGCGCAACGGATTTTGATGCCATTTTTGTAATAGATAGAGTGATTCATGAGGGAGGCTTATATGTTTAACATAGAAGTTCTACATTCGGGCTAAGCTTAGACAGGCTGCTGGTTTATACTCGTATATAAGTAAGGGGTGATAAATATTTTTTGTACGCTTTAACTATATTGTATTCGTTTTTGAATAGGTATAACATGTTGACGAGATGTTATAGGCTAAATTAGTTGAATAAGTTACCTAGTGAAATTTTATTATAATAATAGTTTAGCTACAACTGATGAATTTATCCGGTGTTGAACAACAAAATATGCAGCAGTGCGAGTTTAGTTTGGCGAATTAGCAGCAAGTGTCAGCAGCAGGCGAGAACTCCAGCCTCGTGCGGGGATGTCCGGCGCAGTTACAGGTGCCAGCAATAAATTAACACCTGCAGTCCCGAGCACACTCCTCAATGTTTTATTTCGTCTAAATCTCCTTTATTTTTCCATTTTAAATTCAGCGCAATGCGGTACTGCTTTTCCGAAACCCAAGTCTGTGAATATTGTGGAGACTTTTTATTTCGCTCAGTATTGGTTTGTTTAAAATAGCGGATGTTTTCTGGACGTGGAAATCTCGAGTCTATCTCTGTATCGTTGACATACACATTTTTTTAATAGAATGGCAATTAAACATACGAATTTTCTAGTAATAAGAAATTCACATCGCCTATATACTCGAAGCTGGAATGTTGTTGCGCCTCATGCGTAAGAAGATTTGCCGACCTTACAACCTTTCACACCTCTTGTAGTGCAAGCACTGACGTAATATTATGACGTACCAATTATCGTCTATATGTACTAGTGGCCTTAGCTCTTAGGTCTTAGATGCTAGCGATGAAAGAAAAAAATAAAAAATAAAATAAATATCTCTGGACAAATTACACAAATTGAATCTAACCCCAAAGTAAGCAAATTATAGATATGCTTGTGTTCTGGGTGTTAGTCAACGACATCAATAAATAGAATTCATAATTTTAATTCATTTAAGAAATACTCAAATAGATACCAGAATAAATTTAATAAACGCCCAGACCCGGAAATGCAGACATCTAAATGTTCATCACACAAATGCCTGTCCCCGTCGGGAATCGAACCCGAGCCTCGCGGTTGGTCTGTGCAGTTAGGCGTGTACGCTAGCCACTCGACCATCGAGGCGGTCAAAAGAAAAAAAAACACAAGAAACAAAACATTAACAGACTAAAACTTACCACACATCACTAATAAAAAAAAATCGAAAAATCTAACTGTAAACTTAAGAAACTTAAATAATGTACGAAAAAGTGGAGACAGAGTGTGGTAACATGAGTCCACCAAGTAAAAACTCTTTATTTGTTAAGTTTTAGTCTACCTCAACACTGGTTTTCAGCTTTCCCCGTCTGACACACAACATACAACCAATAGGAGCTGGCAACCCAAAAGTAATACAATTTTTACTCTGCATATAAGATCTCGTTTTCGGTTCCCAAGATGGGAAAATCGAATTATGCTTATTAGGTACTTCTATAAAACAGTGTAGCCCGGTTGGCAATAGGTTTGCCACCTGTCATATTATGCAACCAAGTAGTACCTTGTGGTGCCCTTGTTGTTCCTCTACTTTTACGTAGTTGTAGGAATGAACTCAGTCTATAACTGAATTACACGTGTTTGTTTGTAGATTTATTATAATCTGTCCCGTTGAAATGTTTTGGTTAAGTGTATACAGTGGATCTTGGGCGACGAACAAACATGAACCAACCCGCAGGCCAATAGCAAATATTTAACTTGGAAACCGCACCTGGAGAGAATACACCGAGGAGCAATAAAGGCTGTCATTTATTTTTATATTTTCATATATAAAACCATAACAAGTTAAAAATATTGACGTATTACCTAATAGTTTTGTATATATAAAAATTAATCGGTATTTCCCTTGGTCATCTCATCACGCGTGAATGGATTGACCAATTTTGCTACTACTTTATTTTTGTTAGTTACTGTCAGAAGGTGTATATGAAAAAACCTAGGGTTGCACTCCGGGAGTGCCGGCAGAAGTTAAAACTTGAATACGTTAATTCATACGGTATTCATTTATTGCGCTATCGCACACAAACATGACAACACGAACGTTTGCGCAAGTGCTCTGCGCCGTCTTATTCGCGCAAGCGCCCTACGCCGCCTTACGATTTTTCGGTCAGGTAAAGTGTCCTGACGCGAGTTTAGAATTTTTTACCCATTCCAAAAAAGTGCGCAACGCCGCTAAAGAAGTTTTCACTTCAAAAAATATATATTCAAAGTTAGCAAAGGACAACGTCTGTCGGCTTAACCAGTATTTCAATAAAAACTGTCAATACTTTTTAACGACTTTTGAAAAACTTAGTTCGTCTTATCAATAAACGTAAAGTAAAGTACTCTTTAGTTGAACCTGGTATTATATATCTTATCACATTGCAGACTGTAGAATCAACTTAACATTAGACTTTGTTTATCAATTAAATAGATTAAGTTTAACTAAAACTATATTTCTTAGGTTTTGTTTGAAGGCCTAATCATAATTTACATGAGATTCCAATCATCCAGTGAAAGTTCATAAGTTCAGAAATAGATTACGCTACTTACCACTTAACTGGTTAATCAATGTTTATTGCAAGAGCTGAACTAATTTGCGGACCTTCCTAGCTTCCTCCACGTTCATTAAACTTTTTATACAATCATGCCCGTTTCGGAGACTCTTGAAACCACCCCAGGATAAAACTCATTCAATTTGATCGTGAAATGTCAACCTAGCTCTCCATCTATCCATCCACTCATGATAGATCGTCACATTTGGCACTCGATACTGTTTGTCAACGCTGGTCCTTACCTGGTCTTGACGTAAACATAAGTAAGTGAACTAACTTTAAAGAGCTTTTGCTCGTTCCATAAATTTTAATTAAAGTTAGAATTTTACCCTTGAGCGGTTTGCCTTTTAGTCATGACACTAAGCCAACTCGAGGTTTCGTAATTCTACTGCTTTTTGATAACTACCATTTCTGAAAATATATCAGGTAAAGTGTAACTTCATTGTAATCGCCGAACCCCTCATCATACTGTAACGTTATCATGGGATCTATAAACATACAGATATTAATTTGCATATGGTTTCACACAAAAACTATCTATAAATAGAAGATATTCCACAAAAAAATGGTCTAAAATAAAGGAACGCTGGTGAAGATCCAGAAGTCAAAGATAAAGCCTAAGCTACATTTAATGTTTGTGTTAAAAAAACTACCCAAAATTGTTCAGAGAATAAGAAAGATCCAGCCATTCAAGAAATTAAGCGTGCATGGGCTTGTTTCATTCTAAAATAATGTTTTAAACTTTACTTGCATTTGGAAAAGAGAGTAAGTTAGATAAGTATAGAACGAAGTTTGAGCGTAGAATAAACACGGAAACGCCCGCAGACTACTGCCAAATATTTGACTTTTCACTGCAGACTTCGCGTTACTCCTGAAGAGCCTCTAAAGTATGTAGATAAGTGTAATATAGACCAATATTCGCTGCAATATTACGAGTATATGCAAGCAAGCATTTACTTTTCTTTGATGGAAAAACTGCGTTCAATTAAATAACTCAAACTTATAATTCCTAATCGCCTCTGTGGTCTAGCGGTTTAGTTGTTGGACTCGACTGCATGAGGTCCCGGGTTCGAATCCCGGGTCGGGCAACAAAAAGAAAATTGGATTTTTCCAATTTTCTAATAAAAAAAATGTTGCTCGGGATAGGATATGTGCCCGGTTGGCGATAGGCTTGCCACCTATCACATTGTGGGATTTAGTATCTTCGGCTAGTCGTGGGTGCCCTGGTTGTGCCTCTGCCTACCTCTTCTCTTCTCCTCTCTACCTCTAAGACTTTCTTGGGTTATAGGAAACCCACATAGAAATCCACAGCGGGCACAAAAACTAATTCTCTCACACACAAACATTCATGCATAAGCACATGGACTCTGCAAGTTATTTTTTCAAAACCATTTATGTAGGTGTGTATTGTAATGTATATAAATATATATTATTATACGTTTAAACAAAGGGGGCGCTTTTGCCTAAGACACAAGTATTTGCGCCTAGTTTGGGAGCAATCATTTTAATGTCCAACAAAAATATTAATTGGCGCCATCATTGAAAGTAGATTTATCGCAATCATTTAGCTAAGTGTACATTTTGAGTAAAATTTGTTAATTTAGGTGTTTTTTGTTTATTTAAAGTGCACACGTAAAATATTTGTAAAGAAACTAGCTGACATGGCAGACGTTGTTTAGCTATATTTTAATGTGATTTAAGTAAAAAAAAAATTAGGGGGAGTCACCACTTAGGGGTATGAAAAATAGATTTTGGCCGATTCTCAAACCTACTCTATACGCTCACAAAATTTCATAAGAATCGGTCAAGCCGTTTCGGAGGAGTTCAGTCACGCACACCGTGACACGACAATCTTATATATTAGATTAGTGTATCGTCTATTTCCTCATTCCCGCCAAAACCGTTTTACCTAAGACCCTGACATGACATTCTAAAACGACTTATAACTATTTTATAAGAAACTGAAGAAGTGAATTTTGATATAAATAATAAGAAAATAAATTTGTTAATACGGATGACGTGGCAGTGTGACGTAATGGTCTTACCCTATCCGAAAAGGGACAATTTTTTAAAGAAAAATGTTATGCGCTTAAACTACGGCTGGAATGTAATACAACAAAAACAGAAAAAGACTGTGTTTCATGTGTAAGTAAGAGTAATTACTACTAGAAGAACACTAATCCATGAGGTTTAAGTATAAAAAATATTAAGTACTTAGATCTTTGACATAAATTCCTCTCACATTTTAAAGGGTTGTAAGGCAAATATGGTAAGAATGAGCTAACCTGAGGCTGGAATGTTAAACTTCTTTTGTAATTAAGTTAACCTTTTATTTAATCCCAAAAACTAGAAAACGACAGAGCTGAACACAAACGTTATGTCGGCAGAAATGCGAAAGGTTACAAAAGGTTACAAAACCGGACAAGTTATCCTAAAACCGTAAGTTGAGCTCGGGGAAGTAATTGCACGTTACCATTATTATCTTCAATTCATCATTATTATCTTCAGGAATTATGTAATGATACTGGATTCAGCAGTAATGCTTAGAGTGATCATAGAAGTATTCAAAGTCCTACATTGTCCTAAAACCGGAATGATAAGACGTCCATTCCAAATCAATTTTTTTTTAAATGACTAATATGTTGCTAACCTCGAGGTTTTTAGAACTTCACCGGACTATGCCGTCAGTCATCAGTATCAGTCATGAATTACTTTTGGATCTTTGTTAACCAGTGTACAAGCTTAATGGAAACATCAGTCACTTCTTTACACGCTTGGTTATTCGTCAGTCACAGCAGCGACTGTGGAAAAACTAACTGCAATCCCTACCGAAACGACATCTGTCTCTGCGACAGCAAAAAGACCAAGATATGCTTCATATAGTAAACTTCGATTCTCCCATGATTGACTTGTAATATGATATACGACGACTTTTCACTTACCAGAGATCCATAGATCCATGCGTTGAACAGCAAATCCCTGAAGCGATGATGATAAATGAATTCCAAGTGTAACCGCGTGTACCAGGAGCACATGAGGTCATAAAAGTGTGCCAAGTTTTACGATGTGCGAGAGTTGTAACGTTTTATGTGCGAGGTAGCCGGTAATTGAATACTGGATAGTTTTTGCTGCATACGTGTTGAACGCTTTAACGATTTTATACGAGGTATTCTTCACTGGGTGTACCTATAGAACCACTATATAGAGTAACCATTTTCATTGGTTAGAATATTTTCACCTCTAAATTTAGTTTTATGTATGTGAATATGTATGTATGTATGTGAATATGTGATTTTTAGTAACTGTATTTTTTGTGAATAAACTGTGTTTACTTTGTTCTAATTAATGAGTTTGAAATCTTCAATATCCACCACAATATTATAAATGCGAAAATGTAACGTTTGGTTACTTGAAACTAACCCTTGAATGCTCTTGTCGCTATTTGTGCCCGATTTGCGAAATTTTTTGAAGTGAAAACTTCTTTAGCGGCATTGTGCCATCTTTGTGGAATGGGTAATAACTTCTAAACTCGCGTCAGTACACGTGACCTGAAATTTGGTAAGAAGATAATTCGTAAGTCGGCGAATGGCGCTTGCGCGAATGTTTGTGTTGTCATGTTTGTGTGCGATAGCGCAGTAAATGAATATTGTATTCTACCACATGAATGATAGTACTTCAATACTGATAATTAAAGCAATACGTGCAAAATCATTTCCTAACCATTTCAAAATATCAAAAATGCACAACTCCTATATAATATTCTGTACAACCCGTCAGCTCCCTCATACCTGCGGGAGCGTTTTAGCTTTCTGCACTCTACTGATTCCCCATGTCGCTCCAACCGTAGCTCTGTACTTCGTTTTCCCGCTTCGCACTCTAGTTGTTATTCTAAATCTTTTACTTTCCAATCAATCAAATTGTGGAATTCCCTTCCTACCCTGATTCGTGACAGCCCTTCTTTACCTACTTTTAAGAAAAGATTGAAGGAACATTACTTATCGTTGACACAATAACATACTCATATATTATCCTACTAAGATATTTTAATAATTATAATTGTACCTGTATTTTTTTTACACACTTTTTTAGTATATTTTTATTTATTCGTTCTTAGTATAGCTATAGTTAATTGTTTTGTACACGATGCCTTCCATTTTATTTTCACAGCTTAATTTTTTTTTGGGTTGGCTGGAAGAAATTTCTTTAGTTAGAGATAAGCTCGCCTTTTGTGCATTTTTAACTTCTCGTGTATTTTGTGTATTTTAATTTTTGTGTGCAATAAAGTGTTAAATAAAATAAACGTTACTATTCAAGTTTTTACTTCTGTCGGCACTCTCGGAGTGCAACCAGTTTTTTTTTTCGCAGCATAGAGCTACCCTATCTATGGTGTCTATCGATACGTTGCAGGTATCTACCGGCTACCCTACCCTCCAGACCGAAACATGACATTGTCATTATAGCGACAAGAATAAGTAAGGCGACGTTTCCGTACCCGGGCAAGTTGCTGCACAACACTCACCACCAGTTGTCTTGGTGGTAAGTACTCATTTTGTTTTTGCTCACCTCTTACGAGTTGCCAGACAGGATGGCAGATGGGGTATTCGACACAGATGGTTCGGACCAACACGGGGAAAAGATTTATAGTTTTACTTGAAGTAGGGTAAGAAGGAGGCTAAAGTTCTATAAATCAATATGACCATTAACTTATTAATAGATATTAAAATAACTATTGAACTGAAAATTAATCATCTTTGTGACTGCAAAAATGTTGACCAAAGCTTATTCATGTTTTAACTTCGGCTATTGGATATGGATGAGTTTCAATGTGAAGTTACCTATGTGAAGCCTGCTGCAGCAGTTAGTACAGCCATCAAAATCTCTTAAACCTTTTTTTTACTTTAACATCACCATTAACACCTTTCGCGTCTATAAGACATGAAATTCTTACTATCACAAAATATATGTGCTTGTTTGCTTTCTAATTGAGTAAAAGATAATAGTGAAGGCAGAGCTGCTAGAAAAAGCTCGTAAAATGTTGCAAAATGTATCTTTTCAATTACCATTGAAGTGGATGAGGGGCAAGGAGGTATCATTCGAAATCAAACGCAGTAGGGAGCGTGTTAGCTCTAGATGTCAGATCCTGATTGTCACGCGATCGGGAGCCGAGGGTTGACTTTTAATAAGGGATCTAAGGCTTACAGGCTCGGGGAATCTATTTCAAGGGGTTTAACCCGAAATTTTGAAGCATATAAGTAGCCTTAGCATGCTTACGATTTATGCTAATAGCATCGTTTTGTTTGCATCTGCACATATATGTATATGTACACTTATACATATATATACACAACATATACATGCTTATATAAACTCGTAAAAAACTTCCTACACTGAAGACATTCCAGTAATAATTGAGGTGACTGGGACGTTTCTAACTTATTTTTTTTTATTTTGTTTACTTTTTCATTAATTTGGGTTTCATTCATTTCAGTCACAAGAGCGTTGCGGGACTACTATTGACAAAGTTCAATCATTTGAAGATTAAAAACTCAACTTAAAATATGTCATTTAAAAATCGTAATTACAGTAGTATAGTTTGCTAAACGAGAGTGGTAATTTTGTTAGAAGATATGTCGGTATTTTTTGCTGTGAGCATATTATCTCGTATTTAAATATTTTAACACCTTTCTGACTCAATTAGTTTTTATGGCATACGCAACCAGCTTCCACAAAAATGCAAAGTAATATATATATACAAGCTGATTGATAGACGTTGTCCTAGCTATGAATGTTTCTTTTTCTCAAAAGAATCGTCTGATAATATCTAACATTACAAAAAAATTAAACGCAGTCAGTATAAATGCAAAAACAATTCCAACTGTTTCATTAGATAGGTACCACGTTGCGATTTTATAATTCTCAATTAGAATTCCGAAATTATATACAATAATAATAAACATACAAACATAACATACAAAGAAAACCTTCAGTTTTAGAGTCGGCTAAAACTTAGTCCCTCCATTCACGCGTGATCTGATGACCAAGGGAAAAACGGTTATTTTTTAAATATACCCGTTTTATATTTTTCTGTTCTATTATTCTGAAATATTTTAAGAAAATATTTCAGAATAAGATGTGCCAGGTAACTTAACTATTGTAGCAATATCTCTTATCGTCGATTAGTGTACTATGACTTCATATATTTTTATTTCACAAGAACGAAGTTTTACCAATAATTATATTTAAATCGTTTGTTAAAAAAACTGTTTCAAATGTTAATTTGGATCAAATTACGTGTAGTTATGTAATTATTTTAAAATCCGTTTAATGGATTCGAATTGCCTCTGTGGTCTAGCGTTCCGGTGTTGGATATGACTCCGCTAGGTTTCGGGTTCGATTCCAATTTCGGACAATAAAAGAAGAAGTGTTATTTTGTATTAAAAATATCGTTTCATGGAGTCGTATATGTGGAAGATCGGCGAAAGGCTTGCCACCTATCACATTGTGGGACTTGGTGTCTTCGGCTAATCCTTGTCCTCGTGCCTAGTGCTTACCCCTTCTGAGGTACGCGTGTGAAAATACTTTAGTTTCGGAATTTTGCTGAACATACAACGTGATTTATAAATCTGTATGAGCGTATAAGGCTGTGTTGTTTGTTAATAATAACTTATTCGGCATTGTGTTTATTATTTAACAAGGTTCGTTATGTAGGAAGTAAATCATCATAAAACACAAGTTTCCAACAAGCTCCAAACAAACTACCGAACTCTATAATAATGTTAGTATAGATTAATAATTAGCATAACACTTCGGACGTCGCCTGCCACAGTACTGTGACAAACTTCCCGATAACCGAACTAAGTTCCTGGGACCGGGGACCAAACAATATGGAGAAGCCTGTTTATACAATGTATTTCAGTATCTCCGACTAAACACTACTAACTACAGCACAAGCTTCTGCATAAAGACTATCAGTTTTCAAGTCAATTTTGAAATGTTTTTGTTTTTTTAAATATAGAATATAATAGTTCTCCTGACAATTTGACCTTGGTCAATAGGTGGCTGGGTGTCAGGTTGATAACTGAAATGGTGTACACAGTACAGTGTCAAACACTCACATTATGACGGCAGAAATAGGAAAAGGTGTGGATCCTTATTACTTACCCAGGCTGATTGCTGCATAGAACTCTTGTATAACAGATGGACCAATTTTGCTAATTCCTTTTTTTTAGTGTGTTAGTTATTATCAAGAGAGAGGTTCGTATAAAAAAACAATTTTGCATAGTTAGGATAGGATCAAATCTGTCGGCTCAGCTAGTCCGCTAGTTAATTATAAATGTATCTTAGGAATTAACAGCTTCACCATATGAAGTAAGTAGTCAAAGGGTGCTTTACGCTACGCTGGCCGTGAAAGTTGGATGTGATGTTTCTTTCTGAAAATCCCGTGTGTTGGTCAGTCATTTGCGTACTTACGATGTGGTAAAGATGTAAGATTATACTTTAATTTTTGCTTTTATATTATTAACATATCATATCTCATGTAGTCAATAACCAGCTGTATTTCTTATAATAAAAGGAGTAATTTACAATAGTTATAAAAGTGCGTTACGAAATTTTTATGCGAAACTGATGAGTTGATCAAACTCGCAAGTAAATTACTACTATTTAAATTTTACGCTTCGACTTTACACTTTTTACACTTTATACTTTTATTTTTAAATTGGCTGATCTAATCTAAATTTAAGTGAAATGATTCATTATGTAATAATAACTCTATATAGATATCTTTTATCTATCTGTCCTCGTAGTTGGGTTTCTGTTTTTTCAAATTTTACCATCACTTCTCACTTTCGTCATTTCAGTTTCTGAAATTTTATTTCCTGTCAGAACAGTAAATAGTCAAAGGCTGCTTAACGCTGTGCTGGTTCTAAAAGTAGCGTGTGATGTTTTCCGGGAATTTTGTGAGTTGGCCAAATATCGTTTACATGCCGTCGTGTTCAAAAGAAATTAGGATAGAAGTTTCCTGTGTTTAGTTTGCCTCCTAACCTAATAATTTATTCCGCTTTCGCGAGAATAGTGCTATAATTGTAAATGTATTTATTTTATTTCCCCGTGGTGGTCTGGGTTCCTTTGCAGAATAGACCATTTGCCTTTCTGACAGGCAGCTCGTAAAAGACGAGCTTAGGCTTACGGTCACTGACACCGTGACATCCGACTAGGTGGTAGAGTTTCGCAGCGATTCACCCAGATTGGTACCACCGCCTTACCTATTCCTGCCGCTATAACGTCATGACGTATTCCGGTTCGGAGGGTAAAGTAGCCGGTAAACTTACTTTTGCTCGAGACCTAACATCCCAGCCTCAGGTTGGCAACGCACCATTACATCCTTTGGTGTCTCTGGGCGGCGTGAATTTCATACCATCAGGAAATCCGTCTGCTTGTTTGCCTTCCATTATCGTAAAAAAATACAATTTTTTTAAAGACAGTTTAGTGTAATAATCC
>NJDC01001921.1:147446-166752 GCA_002245475.1 Calephelis virginiensis | reverse complement strand
CGTCGGTTAGGCTTGTCACATTCTGTGTCGTTTGGAGGATTATTTGCCACAACGGTTACACTGCTTACGCGGAATTAGCAAAATAAAGGCTTATTTTACATCTTTTAGGTCTGATCAAGATTATCGATATTTTTTCTATTAACATATTTTCAATAGATGCTAATGTAATTAATTCTTTACAGAGAAGGGAACGTCTAAAAGCGTGTTGGTTGTGAAAGTTTAATGTTCATCTATCTAGCCATATTTACTGAATCGTATTTTAGTGTAATTTTAATTCAAATAATTTTGAGAGTTATTTGTGTAATTGTCAAAGGTCAAATTTTAGAGATTCGTGACGACAATTCAAACATTCAAATATTACACAGCACAGCGAAAAAATCAGAACGTTTCGCCATTTTTAGCAAGAAATTACTATTTTCAGTCAAGCAAAGCGTATTTCTTTAGAGACCACTAGAGCTACGTTGTAGTTTGTGCACTAACAATGGAATTTTAATGTCTCCATTGGGAGTTTACACTTGCCTCGATACAGCGTCAAACTACTATGAGGCAAGAATCGGAATGGTCTGACTTGAGTGAGTTATTCAGGCCGATACAGCATTCAGTTCTTTTTGCTCAATCGCGTCACCGGTAACGACTTCCCTTGTAGACCAAGAGCTTTTGAACCTTTTGGTTTTGGTTATATATATAACCTTATTATTAAGTTTGCTTCAGTCGATGCTAACTACACTTAAAAAAACTATTAAGTTTCAATAGACTCTGTTAATAAAATCTTGCAAATCATTCCTGTTAAAAAAAGAGCTGCTACTGAATGTAGAACTCTTGTGAATTTTTACGTTAAATTCTTGCAAAATAAATAGTCACAAAAACAATAGAATAATGAAATGTTTACAACTACGCATTGACATTAACAGAATCACGTCTTGAACAATTTTCCTGTTCAAAATCTCTGTGTAATTTAAAAAATATAAACCAGAGGTGGACAACTTATAGTGACTCATTTATATTGATACCGCCGCTCTTTTTACCACCATTATATGAGTACTCGTTTATATCACCCACATCGTCACTTCGACTTCGAAGACTTACATGAAATCGCGGTGTGCCCACTAGCTACTACACATAAAAAGTAACAATACATGTACTCTATCTATTATTGTGCGTTTCTATTTTTTTTTAAATTATTTTTCAAGTTGACATAACTTTTTTTTCAAGTCTCAAATAATTAATACTCGTCATTGTCTAGTGTACTAATAGCTTAGTACAATTTACTGAAACTCATTTTTGGGAAAAAGCAATCCAACATTACTTCAAATTAGAAGATCCACGATAAAGGTTCTATAGCTCTTCGACTATCACAAACGCATTGAAAATGCAACGATTCCGAAACACGTGCGAATAACCCTCCGTCGCTTAGTCACACCCACCCTTTGTTATGCGAAGATAGGAGCAAAACGCGCTCGATTGTTCCAATACAAGCGGAAATATTGCTGTCCCTGTGAAAAATGAATATTTTTCCATCCGTGTTTGTTGGAACACTTCGAGAATTACACGCGAAAAATGACCAGTTTCGCGTCCAATACTCGGAGTACTTGGAGTAATTTCTTTTCTATTTGTTAGTAATTATTTGACTCGTAAAAAAAGAGAATATATTTTAGCCTCCTGATGATGCTTCGGTTACGAAGCGAAACGTACGTTGAGTTTTTAGTAGTGTGTGTATGGTGCTAATAATACATTTTAGAGAGTGTGTTGTGTGGAGCTGGATGTATTTTGGAGATTTAACTTCCGGTAAGTCCTATTCATTCATAGCGCGCTATTTTGCCTGTTTTGTCACGCCATAATACGTATACATTTTTGGCAGGAAATTGCAAATTAAATAATTTATTTTGATTTATTGATTTCCGCAAATTAACGCCTTCTTCTATCAATTCTCTTGAAACTGTTCTCCTTCTCGTTGAGTCTCAATAATTAACTAACTTAAACTAAATCGTAACGAAAAAGGGCTAATTGGGATTGAAATTTAGTTTTACAAAATCAAGCTGACATAATGTACTATTTCTATTTTATACCTAATTTCCTCAAATTGAATCTCTGTTTTCTAACTACATCCGTGTTCTAGTCGCTTAAAATGTGGAATATGGCGTCAGTTTTCCTTGAAAAATTATCGAATTACCAGGGTGAATAGAGTAGCCCAGTTTCGGTGCGGAGCCGCGGCACGACCTGGCGATTTCCTCAGACCGTTCAATTTACCGGAACGCATCTGCCAACTAAATAGCTTGGCTCGTGTTCGACTTCCACTATCTACAATGAACGGCCAAATCGAAATACCATTGTTTCCTGCTCTATGATGTATATAATATCTTTGGCGCCTTCTTGGTTTTGTAGCAGATTGCTATTGTGACGCTAACTAACTTTTAATATTTCTTACATTCTCTAATTTGTAGATTTATTTTTAATTTTTAATTACAGTGATTTTTACGATATTTTTTTTATTCCTTTGATTTGACATTTTTTTTTGATATTTTTTTTTATTTTGACATTTGATGAACATAATGCATGTAAGTGTTAACTGCAATTTTATCCGTATCTATAAATGCTTATCTTATTATATCTTTAAATGAGCAATTCTTGTATATATATATATATAATGTAATTGAAATCTCGGAATCGGCTCCAACGATTTTCATGAAATTTAGTATGTAGGGGGTTTCGGGGGCGATAAATCGATCTAGCTAGTAATCATTTTTAGAAAATGTCATTTTATTGGTGTTTAAACTGAAAAATGTGACTCTTCCTGACATCTATTGACGAATAATAATACTATTTTTTGTGAGCAGTTGTTCCAGCAGATGGCGTTGTTAAGTGACACGAAGTCAATGAGTGTTTGCTACAAAAATACCGAGCAAAGCTCGGGCATATTAATAAATTGACCACATGTTCTTGTGGACTAACATGGAAACTCAAGCGTTTCTAATAGCTAGCGGTCCGGGTGTTGGACTTGACTGCATGAGGTCCCGGGTTCGAATCCCGGGTCGGTCAACACAAAGAAAATTGTATTTTTCCAATTTTCTAATAAAAAAAATGTTGGTCGGGATCACATTGTGGGACTTAGTGTCTTCGGCTAGTGGTGGGTGCCTTGGTTGTACCTCTGCCTACCTATTCAGGGATATGGGCGTGAAGGTATTAATGTTGTTAAATAACAATCACAAGTAAAACGACTTGTCAGCTTCTACGAATTACAAGGATAATCCGCAGCAAATATAACTCAAAACCCTTCAGACTCGAAGGCAGAAAGAACCAACGTCCCAGATGATATATAATTACATCAGAAATACTACACAAACAGAGGGCTAACGCTAGTCTATTATGTTGAAACCTTTAACCATGTCCTTCAGAGTTTATTCTGTTAACAACCACGTCAATTGCGAAAGAAAACATCAAGTCGTAATACTAGTAGAAGATCCAAACCCACATCAACCTACTAGCTAAATACTATATATATACTAGAATAAAACTAGCTGACCCATCAGACGTTGTTCTTCTAATTTTTATGTGATTTTAGTAAAAATCTAAACTTATTATAAAACCAACAGCTCGTCTCTGCTTCGCACGTGTGGACAAATTTCTATGTTATTATACACATAAACCTTCCTCTTGAATCACTCTATTTATTTAAAAAAACGCAATGAAATCCGTTGCGTAGTTTTAAAGATCTAAGTATATGCAGGAACAGACAGCGGAAAGCGACTTTGTTTTATACTAGTGATATATTTCATCCTATCAGCAGCTCGTTGAAGATCGACTCAGATTCGGATCTTAGACCATAATGTCATTCGTCTCTAGCTTTCTCTAAATCTTAAACGTCTGTCACGTCACTGCCACTATTTAAAAGCGGCTACTAGAGATTAAACAGGCAATCCACAGCAAATACAAGGCGAGTCACCCTTCAGGCTCGAAGGCACAAAGCACTAGCGTCCGAGATGGTTTCTAATTACGTCGGGAACGTTATGCAAATCGAGGGCTGAAGCGAGTCCATGTCTCTAATAAACATGCGCTCTTGCGGTTGGATCGCCAAATTGCTTGCTCCCCATTCACAATAAAACCACTTCAATTAAAGTGCTCCGGACAATTACTGCTTCTTTGAACAACGCAAATGGTACCTCAACTTTCGAATGCCCTCTATAGTCTAGGAAAAGGTCTGAAATGATAGAGAGAATTATTAGGTTGGTCAAATTTTACACCTTTTATATAAATTTATCTTTGCTCGCTCCTTAAGAAACTTAAGTCAAGTTTGACACTCCTTAATGGATTTAATTTCCTAAAAAGTGCAAGTTGTTCCCATCTAGTCAACCCTTAACCAATCACTCTGTTACTCGTTGGGAATTATTCATTAAAAGTATCCCAACGAGTCATAGGTGTTAATCGGTGGGAATGTTACTCGTTTTATTAGTTAATTCCCAACAAGTAACGTGTGACTGATCGAGGTGTGACTGGATGGGAACAACCTAAAAATGCTACTAACCGCATTTACAGATTACCTTCTAATCAGTAACAATATCAACTTGAAAATAAAAAAAAAATGTAAACTTACGATATGTAAAATGTTAATCGACGTCTTTGAGTGCAGCCGTAAGTTTCTTTTCAAATATCTTTTTTATATCAGCATGTCAGGTATCTGGCGATTCGGCATAAAGAGTTTCCTAAGTCTATCTCCAGGTAGTAGCCAAATCATTGAATCGATGTGTCTTCTAAATATTTTCAAGAACTTTTACATTTAATAAGTTGCAAGTTGACTTATTGTTTCGTTTATTTAGGTACCACTTACTCGTAAACATCGATATTAATAAAGTCCTGGAATGTAGTTTATAAAAGTATTCTATTATACAATTGTGATTTTTGTAGGCATTCTGGCCTAAATCTAAAATATAAACATTATCTTATCCTATTTCAGTTCGACGATTTGACTATAGTGTTCCCATGTATCATAACTATAAGTTGACATATAATTTTATTTTTTAATACAATGACATTTTTCAATCTAACTGTAGTCCCTATTTTTGGCGAAAAAGACTTACTGTGGTATAACTTTGTTGTGGTTTGTTTATAGTTAACATTTTTAAACGTGGGTAACGTCAGTAACATCCAACCAAATAAGTATTGAACGTTACACTAAAACAGTCTTCTTATCTTAAGTTTCAAAACCCTGATGATGCTGTAAAAAGTGAAACCGGTTGGCTAAAGAGTAACGAAAAGTATTAAATAAAGTGTATAGTGGATAAGTACAAGTTTTTATTACGAAAAAGTGTGTCAAGTGTGCCGACGATAGCAAGTATAGATTCTACTAGTCCAGAACTTTAAATTAACTGAAAATCTCACATGAATGAGCAGTCCACTGTCTCCAGCAGACAGTAAACACGATATTACAAGCAATAGCGTCGGGACTAGTTAATACCGTCGCCGCCGGCTACGTAATACATTGTTTTAATTACGTACGAGCACGTATCGACTCACCCTTTGTCGTAAACTTCAACCCTTTCGACGATGCAATAGTTTTTGTTCCAAGCCATTACACGATAAAATTTTGCAGTCAGTTTTCTTCTTCTTCTTTTATAAATATGGCTTTAAATCGTATTTCACGACGTTTTTAGCCAATGTCAAGTTAGTTACTTCATCCTATTAATATTATAAATGCGAAAGTTTGTAAGTATGGATGTATGGATGTTTGTTACTCTTTCACGCTCGAATGGCTGAACGGATTTGTCTGAAATTTGGAAGACAGATAGATTGTGACCTGGATTAACATATAGGCTATTTTTAATCCCGATCGCACACCGGGTTTCTGTGAAAACGCGGGCGAAGCCGCAGGAAGCAGCTAGTATACAATAATTAGTCACTATGTACAAATTCATGACAGGTCAGGATCTAGAGTAAAGCGGTGGCTTCGTTACTCAAGCTTATCTATTGAGATATGACGGCAACGACGAAATACACGATACACTAATTTCTTCATGATTATTTTATTTGTGCACTTTCACTGAACAAAATCAATCTATCAATTCCCACCTAAATTAACTAATTTCACTCAATATAAACACGCAATTCAGTAATAATAAAAAAATACGACCATCTTCATTCACGATGGACAGTCAGTGAATTGACTGACGGATAACCTACCGTATAAATAGTTGACCGATGTTTGCTGAGCCGATATCATACATTTTTAACCTCCAACGGAAAGAGGATTCGTGTTCTCCAACAAAAAGAGGGTTCGTGTGTCTGTTTGTGGCATCATAACTTTTGAACGGATATCCCGATTTCGATGCGGATTTTTCGTTTTAAAGGTGATGTGATTGGGATGGTTCTTGGCTATATTCACCACCTCATTGGTCGAGCAGCTAGCATACACGCCTTAATTCACCGACCAACCGCGACTCTCGGGTTCGATTCTCGACGAGAGCAAGCATTGGTGTGATGAACATTAAGATGTCTGCATTTTCGGGTCTGGTTGGTGTTTACTAAATTTTTTTGGTATCTAAACAAGTATTTCGATAACACCAAAAAATTACATCAAACAGTTAGTCCTCGTCACATTCGATACCATCTGACTTTTATTTTTTTTATTTTTTGACGTTAGCATTTGCCACTAGTCAAGTTGAAATTTGCATCCCGATTTGTTACCCGCTTTACCAAATTTACAATCATGAAAGTCATTAGTCTTCAAAGTCATGTCGAGGTCATGAGTAAAGCGGAGGCCTCCTTCATTTAGTGAGATTTAGCGGGAACGAGAAAATACACGATACACTAATTTCTTTATGATAATTGCATTTCTACACGTTAACTAAAAAAATGTACAACCGCAGATCACTAATTTCACTCAATATGAACAGGAAATTTAATAATAACAAAAAATAGACTTGATTTTCTCTTGATGGCGCCAAATATCTACAAGGCGAGCTAAGATAAGTCACAACATTAGACGGTAGCTTACAAAAAATTTAATAAAGCCATCAACAAAAACAACATCCTTTTATTAACATTATTTTTTTAACAAAAATCCGACAATAAAGATAATCGCTTGAAAATGTTATTCTCATTTTGTTTCCAAAAAACCTTGTTACCATTGGGATTATTTTCACATATCACAAAAGACATAAAAGAAATGTAATGTCTTCTGCGCGGGAAAACTAGAAGCCTTAGGAATTTACGATCCTTGGTGTATCGTGGCACACGATAATGACATCAAACCTACATCCTTATTTACTGCGGGTACTTCGTGGCTCCTTCGTGGAATATCTAGGACCTTCCTTTGTAGTTTGTAAGTGAATAAGGTTATTTTAACCACATCTAAACATATATTAGTATCGACATTGTTCATAGTTTGTAACATATTTTGGGCCATATAATGTAAATACGTGATTGCGAAGATTACATAACTTTTGTTTATGAGACCCGGCATATAATCACATAATATCACTACATAGTGTAAAACAAAGTCGCGTTCTCTGTCCCTATGTCCCTTGGTATTCTTAAATCTTTCAAACTAGCAACGGACTTTGATGCGGTTTTTTTAAGAGATAAAGTGTTTAAAGAGGATGGTTTATATGTATATTTTATACCCTTGAGAAGCCGGGCGGGCCGCTAGTAAATAATAAATAAATATCCCTGGACAAATCACACAAATTGAATCTAACCCCAAAGTAAGCAAATTACATGCTTGTATTATGGGTGTTAGTCAACGATTCTAATACATAGAAATAATTAAATAAATACCACAATAAATTTAATAAACATCCAGACCCGGAAATGCAGTTAGGCGTGTACGCTAGCCACTCGACCAACGAGGCGGTCAAAAACACGTAAAACTGAAAATACAAGTTGAGGTAAAAATTATTACCTATATTTTAAACTTATTCATGCCCGTATACCCGAAGAGGTGCAACCAGGACTGTGACGAAGGCTAATTCGTCCCACAATCATTGACCGGACACATCCAATTCGGGGCTACGTACTTTAATTAGAAAATTGAAAAACGCATTCATTTTGAGTTTTACGACCCGAGAATCGAACCTTAATCCTCATGTAATCAAAATCAACACCGGACCACTAGACCGCAGGGGCGTTGCCTTAGTTTTGACGATTTAATTGAAGGTATTTCCACTAAAATCGCTTTAGTTTCATTAGTTTCTGGAAAATAAAGCTTTTAATTGAAAATGAAACAGCCAATTAGAAAGAATACAAAAGTAATATTACTTTATCATTGAAACTCTTTTTATACATTTTGATAATAAAATTATTTTCTTTTGTTACAGAACACAATGAGGCATTCTCGTATCCACCAGAAGTCAGGGTACCGGATATATAAGGTAAACTTTAACTCAGTCACTGTGCGGTAATTTTAAGCTTTAAATTAAAAAAATATATACAAATTGTCTTCTTTTTTTTCTTTCTTTAGGTATTGGCCTTCACGTTAGTATTTTGCCATTAGTCAAGTAGAAATTTGCATCAAATTGTAAATCAATTTTAATCAGTAATTAGTCATAAGTCGTCACTAAGCCGCTTAAGTAACTAAGTCATGTCTGGGTCTTGAGTAAAACGGTGGCTTCGTTACTCAAGCTTGTTTATTGAGATTTGGCGGCAGCGAAGAAATAGACGATACACTAATTTCTCCATGATTACTTGATTTGTGCTCTTTCACTGAACAAAATTAATCTAATTCCCACCTAAATTAACTAATTTCACTCAATATAAACACGAAATTCAATAACTATGAAAAAATTACGACCATCTTCATTCACGATGGCGCCAAAACTCATACAAATTGTCATCAATAAGGAATAAAATGGCTGCGGAAAAAAGTAAGTAATGCAAAAAAATTATGCCTTTTTGTTTTTTGCAACTGTGTTATACATTTCGTGTCGCTTAAACAACTACAAAATAATCATCAGACGGTAGTTCCGAAACTGGGATAAGACCAAGATAGATTGACGGCAAAATCCTGCAACTACGTCCTGCCATGACGTCAGTATTTGCTATTATTGTTTTCCAATTTAGGAATAATACATTCATACATAACTTCACGCCGCTTATGAGAGTATCTAGTGCTAAATCTCGCAATCCTTATCAACCTTTTCAGATTTTCGGCCAATGTTAATAACCTATGCACAGATAAAGATAAGCCTTCTATAGTTTTGTTGATATATTTTTGTTAATTAATACGATCTCTTATCTTAAATAGATTATTAGTATTGGGCGTTAGGGATAATACAAAATAGCCTCTAAACATTCTCAAAAGATTCACAGTTTCTGTTTGGCACCCTGAACATCTTTTATCTCTTTAGCAATGCATTATTTGTTTTCCTACAACATAAAAACATAACGCCTATATACTTAGCTAGTGAGGACAAGAATAATATTTGTGTCCGTTCCTCCGCAAACATCGATTAATTCGCAAAAGACTAATAAATAAACACGAAAATGTTGAATTGGGTTGAACGACTGAGTGATTTGTTTATAATACGCTTCGAACATCAAACAATACGTAAACATCAAGATGGACGCCACATCCAAAAAAATATTCATTTTATTATTCGTGCTATTAATATATCTTCGTAGTTATAGTACTTATTACTTAATACATTTGATGCCTAATAAGACGGATTTCCTGCAGGGCTAGGATGCATATACTTATACTATAATATACAATTTCTGTTAAATTTAACAAGGACCTAGATAATATTTGAGAAATTCTCAATGTATTAAAAGAATATTTAAGTGTTTTATGTTGTGATTTATTGACTTAATTAAAATAAAAACCGTCGTTACTATTTTATGTTCCTAGCAACTAATTAGTGACAAATATGTCTATAATCTACAGGATTTATGAGATTACTGCTGGGTAGAAGTATTTTTTTATTTCTTAACTAGCTGTTGGCCACGGCGTTTCCCGGCTGGTTAATGGTCCCACGTGAACATTTTTTCGGGATAAAAATTATCTTATGTGTTAATCTAAGTTACCCTCTGTGTTTTTAAAATTTCATGAAAATCGGTTCAGCAGTTACATACAATACAATAACTATTTCCAAGTCAGCGATCACCTCCAGACAACCCTCGAGTATGGAACAATATTTAGCGAGATGCTGTGTAATGGTGCTCTTAAAAATTTTAAAATGCATCTAATACTAGACAAAATAAATCATCCTAAAAGCCTTTAATTATAGGTATTAGTGGTCGCCCATTGGTCGAAATTCGACCATAATAAATTTTAATATCTTATTGATAAGATGTTAATGTTTTATTTATTGATTTAATGTACTTTATAAGCTTTATTATTGGAAAATATTAGCATTTTGCACTTCTCCTACACATAAACTATAAGTTTGTCAAATTTTATTCTCTTGCGTTCGACCAATGTTCCAAAAAAGGGGTCCAAAGTTTTGGCATTACGTATTAATATATAGATTTGAATTTAGAACGAGTAAGATAAGTCAAATGCAAGCTAAATCACAGTGATATAAAATATTAATATTTTCTTTTAAAAATATTAATATTTGGAGCTCTCCTGATCTATGGGGAGAGAATTCCAAAACTTCACTGCTTTCGAGGTAAAAAAACGGCTATAGTAACAAGTGTTTCCAACAATGTATAGTAACAAACCTGAGGAATTTTACCTCATTGTCGCAAAACTTAAATCTCTCCTTTAAATAAATAGGCGCAAATGAATAATAGAGTACACAAAGGAAAGGATATGGCAAGTCCGACGAATGTTGATAGGCAACCACTTGAGCTCAGCAGTTTTTGCGTGAAGCAGAAACAAACACAAACACAAACTTTCGCATTTATAATTTAAGTAGGATACCATGTGGCTCAGCTTAACGCATCCAGTCTCTGCATATCATCATGCCAAAATCATCACTCTACCTCGTCGCAGGGCAAAATATATCAAGTTTTATTATATACCTGTGGTTATCTGTCTTTGTTAGTTAATGTGAGTTCTTTGAATTGCGTCCGTTACTTTTTTGACATACTAGATCATTCCGAATCTTTTCTCTGACTCAATTTTCCTTTATGAATTAATGAATGTATATGATTTATTTTATCATCGTCGACTCATGGTATAACTCCATTGAACACTTACTTTTTTTAAAGTCTTGTAGTTTTCCACTATTCAGTTTATTTAACACTTTGTGTTAAAATGTAGCCAACCGGTTTAACTTTTCACTGCATCATCGGAGCTTAACTAAAGATAAATAAGTCTGTTTTATTTTAACATTCAGTATTTGGTTAATAATTACCGTAGTGTGTAATGAATAAATAATTTACATAAAAAAGTATGTCCCCCAAAAAAGGTAGGCAGAGGCTATGCAACAAAAAAATGTGTATTTTCTATGGAAAATACACATTTTTTTGTTGCCTAACCCGAGGATTGAATCCGGGATCTCAAGAAGTCGAGACTGAAACTGACGTTTAACTACAGAGGCGATATAACTAACATACTCCAAAATATAATATAATCAAACTTAAAATACATTTAATATTCAGCTTGAGGTACACAAAAGTAACAAACAAATCTACCCCAAGTACACAAACGTGGTCTTATCTTTTCTCCTTAAAACGTACCTACTCCTAAAAACTTTGGTCATAGCTCATTCCAGCTTCGCAACTAAAACTAATTACTTATCAAAATAACAAGCTTAAAGCTTCTGTTGGCTCACGATCCAAAATATTATCTTATAAACCTTTTCATTTCGCTACAAATTTTGTAGATAATAAAACATGTCTACATCTCTGAACTGTAAACTTAATATAACGGATATACGGATTCTACGAAGGCTGTGTTCACTCATAACTAGTTCTGTTAGCTTGTTTACTGGCTTGTTTATATTTCCGTTTATTAGAATTCTTACGTGCATTTCCATTACATAACTTTGAACTACTGTGTAATGGCTTCGCTGACGTTTTACTGAGTTGATGCTTTAAACCATAAATAATTTATGGTTAATATTGCCAATTTAGTAAAACGCCATCTTCATTTCTTAAGACCAACTACTTTGTTTCCAAACTTTTTATTGCGCCATCTGTGATCTTCCATCAATATATTTGTTTGAGTGTGTCAAATGCATGCTAGTGTGGGTAATGATTTAATGTATTTTATAAGCATTATTATTGAAAATTATTAGCGTTCTGCACTTCTCCTACACAACCCTAACACTCTTAGCAATATCTTATTATTTCATACACTTACATTTTGTACCTACTATCCCTGCATCCAAATAGCATCTAAAAGTTTTTCTGTTTTAATGTTGTGAAGTCGATCGCTGATATACTAATTGATTTTGATTGCTATTTCTATAACTCACATTTTAAGCTATTTAGTCCAGCCGTGTGATCCACTTAAGAAATCGAGATGAAAATCATCCTATTAAAGATACATTAAATTAGAGATTTAATGACGCAGCTTTATCCCAAGTATCGTAAGACGAGATTTTTATAAATTTAGTAGCAGATGTCGTTCTACTATATTTTTAATATGATTTTAGTAAAAAAAGAATTTAGGTGAGTCACCCTTATCACTCAGAGCTATGAAAAATAGACGTCAGCCGATTCTCAGACATACTCAAAACAACAAAATTTCAAGAGAGTCGGTCAAGCCGTTTCAGAGGAGTACGGGAACGAACATTGTGACACAAGAATTTCATGCATAGGCTTCGATTTTGTAACTATTTGAGACACTACCTCAAGTACTAACAAAATCGAAGCCTTTCAATTTCTTTTATCAACATTCGTAAAATAAGCCTTCGAAATATCTCAATTAAAAGGGCAGTCTAACTGTTCACTAACTAAACATAAACTGGTCATTTCGCATCTGAATTCATGGTCTGTGCAGCTGAAAATTGTAAAAAACTATCGCTGCCCCTATCGGAGTCGATTGCTCCAAGCGGTCACTGCCAACTTTTTGCGGAACTCTTTGTTCTAATTGCACCTCTATGGGGGTGTCTGGCCCTGTAACGAACTTTGCGAATGGTTTTGTTTTTTAAGTTGCAGACTCCAATGAATAGATCGTGGTTGAAGTTTCTATTATTTCCTTTCCACACACCGGGCGTCCTTTCAAATTGAAATTCTATTCTGAGGGTATTTCGAATTGTGATATTCAAAATTAGGTTTTAAAAAGTATCACGCCCATGTCCTCGAAGGGGTAGGCAAAAGCACAACCAGGGCACCCACGATTAGCCGAAGACACTAATTCCCACAATGTGATAGGTGGCAAGCAAAAAGGAAATTGGGTTTTTCCAATTTTCTAATAAAAAAAACGTCGCCCGGGATTGGATATGTGCCCGGTTGGCGATAGGCTTGCCACCTATCACATTTTGGGAGTTGGTGTCTTCGGCTAGTCGTGGGTGCCTTGTACCTCTGCCTATCTCTTCGGGGATATGGGCGTGAAGATATATTTTTTTCTTCTTTACACACATCGGGCGTTTCAAATTGGAATTCTAATCTGAGGGTATTTCGAATTGTGGTATTCAAATTTAGGTTTTAAGTTCAAAAATGGGAATATAATATAATGGGAGTACAAATAAAATTTATTTTTCTCCGTTGTAATAACAAATGAATGAATAGTGATGAATAATGAGTAATGATTAGTATAGGAAAACCGTCACAAACACCGTGACATCTGACTAGGAGGTAGAGATAGCGGTTCGTCCGGATTGGTACCACACCCTCAACCATTCCTATCGCCATAACGTCAGTGCTTGCCGTTGATGTGTTTCGGTTCGGAGGATAAGGTAGCCGGTAAACTTACTTTTGCTCGCGGCCTAAGACAACAGTTGGCAACGCATCATTATCACCTTTGGCGTCTCTAGGCGGCATGAATTTCTTATGACCAGGAAACCCATCTGCTTGTTTGACTTCCAATGTCATGGTAGTATTTGGAATTCTTTGTTTGAAGCAAACTATCAACAACAATAACTCTATGTACAGTAGTACTATTTAAAATATGCGCTTCGGCTATATTCGTCAAGCTTCGGAAATCCGAATGTATTTTAAATATATCTGTATAGAGTTTTTATTGCACATAATTAATCATTTCGCTTAAATTTAGATTAGGTCAGTCAATCTAAAAATAAAAGTATAAAGTATAAAAATAGTAAATAGTGTTAAGCTGAAGCGCATAATTTAAATAATAGTACTCTACTTATATACTGTATGTAGGAGGTTGCAAAAACGAGCATGTTTTTCTTTAAAAAAATTTGAAATATGTGTCCTCTAAAACACGGATGTAGCAGTGAAGTAGTACGACAGGAATAAAGGCTATGTGGTTGTTATTTAATAGAATGTTTCACATTACTAATTAGAATCCCTACTAAGCATCTTCACGCCCATATCCCCGAAAAGGTAGGCAGAGGCAGACCCATGACTAGCCGAAGACACTAAGTCCTACAATGTGTTAGGTGGCAAGCCAATCGCCAACTGGGTACATATCCAATCCCGAGCAACATGTTTTTTTACTAGAAAATTGGAAAAAACCCTTTTTATTTTTGTTGCCCGACCCGTTATTAGATCCCTATTAATATTGTAAATGCGAGTGTAAGTATAACTTTGTTATACTTTTACGCTAAAACTACTTGAGCAATATGCAAGAAACTTTGAACACAGCAGATATTAAAATTAACATAGGATATATTTTTTATGCAAGCTAAGCCGCGGGTTATAATTTGATAAAAAGTAACACCATATTACTCAATTAGGGATGCCCGATCTTTTGCTTTGAATCGATCTTTTGAATCGTAATGTATAGTAAACCAGTAAATCGATTCACGATCTAAATCGTATGGTATTGACTCGATTTCATTCTATCTTGGAATATTGTATCGTATTTTATTAAAATTATTAAATGACAGAGGAATTGCTTAAAAAGATGGATTTATATGTACATAATGGTATTTGTATATAAACGTTGCATTATAGTTAGCAACAAGCGCAGTAGATAACAAACAAGCGCAAAATCTTAAATATGCTTCTCGATTCTCTACTCTATTTTGCATTCCGACAATGCAGAGTTGGAATGTGTAGATATTAAATTTTAAGGCGCGAAACTTCAAACACCCCAACTTCTGTTTATTGCGATACAATAATGAAAATACATAATAAAAATATATATTTTAATGAGGCCGTGTTTAATCATTACTTGTTCGTGTTTGGGTATCTGAGGTTGTGCGCTATTAAATTTAGTATTCCAAAACTCTGTATAAGGCTTTTCAAAAATATCAATTTCGATAAACGTACATATTTCACACTCTCTTCACCGTTACGTAATTCGAAACTATTTCAACGAGTAGATGTCGTCCTAATCTTACTTGGTTGATACCTCGTACTTGAAACATTTGTCTTGTGTTGACAAAGATCATAATGAAATTATGTTTACTTTGCATTATTTTAGTTTTTAAATGATATGATTTTTTTTTCATACAATCTCCAGGCATACGATTCGATTTTAGCAAAGATCGCATCCCGTTGAATTGATTAAAAAAATCGGCAGATCGTAATACCGTGAATCGATCTTCTAAAAAATCGATTCAGATCGGGCATCCCTAGTCTCATGTATCCATATTAGTATATAAGCTCCTTAACAAATGGTGTGTTTCCATCCATCGCTACAATTTATTAAGTAGTATGTTAATCCCAGTTACCCTCTATGTGTGTGCCAAATTTCATGACAATCGACTCTGCAGTTTTTGTGTGAAGGAGTAACAAACAAACATAAAAACTCTCGCAATTATAATATTAATATGATAAGATAGGAATAATCCTATTAATATTACAAAAGTTTGTATGTCTCTATGGATGTTTGTTACTCTTTCATGCTCGAATGGCTGAACTGATTTGGCTCAAATTTGGAACACAGATAGAGTGTGACCTGTATTAAAATATAAGCTTTTAATCCTGATAGCACAATGTGTTCTAGTGAAAACTTGGACGATGCCGCAGGCAACAGCTAGTAAAGTAATTAACAAAGTACTTTCTTAATCCCCATTCTAAATGCAAGTACTCGTTGGTTTCAATGGCTACTTGAAAAAACAATGAGAAAAAGTCAAGGTAATTCTTTATATTCCCTGGACGTTTTACTGCAGAAAAACTAAAGTAACATTCCGATCGTAAATAGGAAAAGGAAAATAAAAATTTACGACAGCCGTCAGCAGCGGACGGAATATTGAAGAACTCTGCGAGAAACAACTCATTACTCATAATTAGTCCGCGTAAAGTTAATTTGCCCGAGGTAGCCGGTACGGGGTGCAATTGTGTTTAATTACTGCAATGAAATATCGACTGCAGCAAGCCGTTGCTTCGAGGCATGCTCCAGAGATTGCCTGCTTCAAATTATCTTCCGTAGTTTGTGTTATGCTAAACATTTTGGTACCTCCAAGTTCCATATTTAGCGTTTCTCGGATATTTATGACTTACGAATTAAAAATCGCCTCTTGTTCCAGTGGTCCAATATTAGCGGTGATTAAATGAGACAACATCCCAAGTTTGATTTCCGGGTCGATTTTAAGTTAAAATGTGTTAACTATTAAAAACAATGTCTATGGTTGCTTATATGCCCAGTTAGCGATTGTTTTGCATACAAACACACATATCTTTACGCCAAGTACCTACCTTATGGGGTAGGCAGAGAGTATCGACTGCCAGACCTCACGATCCTGACAAACCTGTCTAGCTTCCTTCACATTACCCTTTTCATACAAACATCTCTGACACCACTCTCGAAATATCCGAGTGATCTGATCATGGAATGTCAACCTCAGTTTATTGATTGTTTTGCAAACTATCACATTGTGGGATTAATAGTATTTCCAGCTAATCGCAAGTGCGGTAGTACCTCTGCGGTCTGCCTACATCAGGCGTTAAGATCCACGTTTTAAAGTTCACGTCACGGTGTTTGTGGTAAATTAATCATTGTAGCCTGCCTGCCAGGCAGTTCGTTTAAGGGAATTAATAATTAATTAATATTAGGGGGGGCTGTTTGTTTTCCTCAAAAGGACCTAACAAGGATAGCTAGCGAAAAAATATAACAACTCATAACCTAACAATGTTGGAAGGAATTACATTTGCTTTGAAGTTTCTGATGTTGAAGAAAGATAACATAATTACTAAGCGACACGATCACATACTTTGTGGTTAAACTGCAAAAACTCGATTCCAATTTCATTGCCTTCGCGATTTGATCATTCTGTTTCGTAAGGTCGTCTCAAATTTTATATAATTACACAAATGGTTTTAAAGTTTTATTTATTTAGTACGATTGTGTTTGAACTTGTACGGAACCACCTCAGAATCATGATCTACCTCCCCGAAAAAGAACAATCAAAATATTTCGTCGTTTCCGGAGTAGTCGCGTATCAAACGCACAAAAAACATACTATCGAATCGATAGCCTTCTCCTTTTTGAAGTCGATTAGATAAAAGGATAAATAGAAGAAAATGTATGGAAATATATTTGAATGGAATCACTATTTCGACAGCAACATTAACTGAGAAATTCCTATGCTGAAATTACCTATTTACTCTCAACTGATAATTACCCCGTCACGTTTAACATTGCAAAATCTAAATTAAATTTTATGCAATCAATATATTTGCTAAGCGGCGAATTTAGACAATGGAAATTATGCGCATTCCAAATCAATTTGCCAATGACATTTTCAGCAATTAGGGCATATCTGTTAAGAAAGATGAAAACAAATATTCACCCGTTTCGTTGATAATGTCGTTTGAATAACTAGTATTGTTTTTTTCTGACTTAAAAAGTTCTTTTAAGTCAGAAAAAAACAACAAGTACAAAACAAAAGAAAAAAACAACAGTAAGTAACTTTTTTTTACTTTCGTTGATAATGTCGTTTGAATAACTAGTATTGTTTTTTTCTGACTTAAAAAGTTCAATATTTGAGTTGTCCCTAAACTTGTAAGAATAAAGGGTGAATTATGGTAAAAAATGCACGTCACCTAGGGCATCCAAAGATGTGAGAGTTTTATACATTTATTAATTTATAAATTTTCCTCTCATTTTTAGAGAAACAAAAGATTACGTACTTGATACCTATTTTATTTTTATGTGCCTAATTTAAGTTTTTAATTATATATTACGTGTTATCCCTAAATACTCTCTGGTTGTACCTTTATTTGTAAGTTACTGCTAAAATACGAAATGTTTAGTTTTGCCGTATTCAGTTTATTCTGTATGTACGTTTTTATAGTGTGGATTAAACAATTTAAGTAACATAAACAAAACAAAAACAGTAACAAAAAAAAAACATAAAAAAACATAAAAAATTTCTAGCGGTCCGGGTGTTGGACTTGACTGCTTGTGGTCCCGGGTTCGAATCCCGGGTCGGCCAACAAAAAGGAAATTGGATTTTTTCAATTTTCTAATAAAAAAAAAATAAAAAAAAAATGTTGGTCGGGATTGGAAATGCGCCCGGTTGGCGATAGGCTTGCCACCTATCACATTGTGGGACTTAGTGTCTTCGGCTAGTCGTGGGTGCCTTGGTTGTACCTCTGCCTACCTCTTCGGGGATATGGGCGTGAATATACTTACTTTAAGTAACATAAACCATTATTAGTTATTAGTGTAAAGACGCCTTACCTGCAAAGTGAACGTATTTGAGTTTGAATTTATGTATGACCAGCTGTCTCCGCGAACTTAGTTTCACCCGTTCAGTTCGTATGTTTTTTCCTTTTTCTTATAAACCTTCGCTGGACTTGAACAAATAATTCAAAACCAAAAGTAACCAAATCGGTTTAGCCGTTCTTTAGTTTGAGCGAGACTAACGAACAGCAATCGATTTTATATAATGTATAGATATTACCAATAGAAACCGATCGGACATTACATCCTTACACTAACATATCACATTAACTGAGAACGTCTAAAACAAATATCACCCATTTCGTGGTAAAACATAGTTCCACATCCAGGAAGGTTTCCCCGGTGCTTGGGGTATAACGAAGCGATAATAGGTACATAATGTGACAGTTAATTTCCTGGAAGAAACGCCCCGAACGTTTTTACGGTCCCTATCGAGAGTCCTGTCACGATTTCTATCCCGGCCCCATGACCCGGGAGGGCGCAGTCATCAAGCGAAAACTTGAGGATTAAAACGTGCTTAGATTCTTAGCGAAAAGTTAAGATTGCATTGATTGGAAGTTTTAACTAATGGGATTGTCGCGGTCCAGTTCTATTTTTAACCTATTTCTAAAATTTGGGTTCACAAATCTCAATCTATCTAGTAAGTAAGTAAGTAAGTATCTTCAC
>NJDC01001921.1:128011-146892 GCA_002245475.1 Calephelis virginiensis | reverse complement strand
GAACCCGGGACCTTATGCAGTCAAGTCCAACACCCGGACCGCTAGACCACAGAGGCGATAAATCTATCTAATATTATATTACATCACTAGCGGCCCACCCCGGCTTTGCACGGGTATAAAATATACATATAAACTTTCCCCTTCAACCACTTTATCTATTAAAAAAACCGCATCGAAATCCGTTGCGTAGTTTTAAAGATTGAAGCATACAAAGGGACATAGGGACAAAGGAAGCGACGTTGTTTTATACTACGTAGTGATACCATATCATATCATATCGTAACATCTACTCGTATCCAAATTGACAAAAATGTAGTGGCTGTAATATTAAAATAAATGCGCTTTACTGAATGGTTATAAAAGTATATACTGTAGATATACGATAGTAATATTTTTTACTATTTTTGTTTGTCTCTTTGTTCCGGCTCATCTCTGAAATGGCTGGACCAATGTCGACTGGACTTTACTGTCAGGTATTTGATGAAATAAGGATATATCTTAAGCGTATTTCAGTTTTTAAAATTTTTTAAAATAACATAGGTACATGTTTTTTATTAAATACAACGCGGGCGACATAAAATAGTTAATTAACTTATTTGGTTCTTTATTGTACATAAATGAAATATGCAATATAAAGTAACAAAAGCTTGGAAAATATGTACAATGTGTGAGCTTATCTCTACTTCGTAATTCGAATGTGAGAAAATGTTACTGTTACGCTTCCTAAACTAATATTTCAGGTTGGTTTGAGTAATCTTTAATTACAATTCCACAAGATTTCATTTGCTGTATCATTTTTGCTAATTGTAGTTCCTGTGCTTTTTATCTTCATTAAAATTAAAAAAAAAAGAGGTAGGCAGAGTCACAATCAAGGCACCCACGACTAGCCGAAGATACTAAGTCCCACAGTGATAGGTGGCAAGCCCATCGCCAACCGGGTTTTTTTTATTATAAAATTGGAAAAACCCAATTTTCTTTTTGTTGCCCCACCCATTCGAACACGGGACCTCAGGCAGTCAAGTCCAACAATAGAACCTCTAGACCATGAGGCGATTGATTGAAATGTATGTGAAATGAAAACATCAAGAAGGCAGACACATGTTCTCCCCACAGACTATCCACACTAATTGGCACCGGTACCCGCCGCAAATACACTTCACAAGATTAGAGATTCGGAGCGGTCAAGATCTGCACCAATTCCAAATTGGATTTCGACGGGATCATTCAAACAATAGTAAGGTGAACGAATGGATGCCTTAAATATTGTTAGGATATGAATTATATTATACCGTATACGTTTTAAAATAAAGTGAAAAAGGGACCAATAACAAATATCCTTAGACAAGTTACACAAATTGACTCTAACCCCAAAGTGAGCAAATTATATGATTGTGTTAAGGGTGTTAATCAACCATTGTAATACATAGAAATTCTTAAATATATACCAGAATAAATTTAATAAAACCTCAAACCCGGAAATGCAAATATTAAATATTCATCACAGAAATATTTGCCTCGGTCGGGAATCGAACCCGAGCCTTAGGCCTAGGCGTGTACGCTAGCTCCTCGACAACGCGGCGGTCCAATAAAAAAAATAATAGGATCACTTTTTTGTTTGTGCTCTATCTGTGATCTTTTATCAAAATCAATGTGTTGTTTTTGTGTAGTTTGTGTAATGTTTGTGCAATGCATGATAGTATGTTTTGTGTATATTTATTGATTTAATGCACTTTATAAGCATTGGTATTGAAAAGTATTATGTTCTGCACTTCTACATAAAAACTGTAAGTGTGTTAATTTTCTTTTACTTTACTTATTACTATATAACGAGTCCAAAGTTTTTGATTTAAGTATTAATATTATGATAATTTTAACGTTCGTCATATCTTCAATGATTTGACGAAATCACTGATATCAATTCCTCGCGACATATGGATCAGTAATGTCTTATCTATATTTGGATGTCTCATCTAAGGCGAATATAAACCTGATAAACAAGCTCAAAGGGTTGATTTACATATCTATTTGTAAAAGTATTGCTACATTATGGCATCTAAATGAAATTTTATGTATTCAAACTATAGTAGTACGAGTTTTTGAAGGCATGGAAAACTCATTTTAGTATTCGTAAATGGTGAAAATTTGGTGACATCGATAGCAGCTCCGCCCAGGCAGTCCAATTGTTTTTGCAAAGTGTCCAAGAACCCATTGATTATAACTACGTATTGATTATAGCCGTCTAGGTGGTGTTAGGAATTAAACTCACTTATATGAAAGTTATAGTAGGTATATGTTAAAATAATGGACAAAATATTAGGTTTATAATTGCAAAATGAATTTAGACATTATTTTTTGAGTGTTAAGAATTTCAAACATACATTTGTAAGATTTTTTCTGTTATAATGTAGATAGTTATTATATAATACTAGCCAAACCGGCGAACTTTGTATCGCTTGACATTAATAGCTACTAACAGTTTGTATTTTTCCAGATTTTCTCTTCATAAGAACCTTCTTCTGACAGTAACTAAGCCGACAAAAAAGAATTAACAAAATTGATATATCCGTTCAGGCTTAATGCGATGACCTCGGGATTCATTTTAAAATATAGATTATATAAGCAGGCTGCTCTGCTGATGAAAAGGGACAATCTTTATCTATAGACACCACAAATGTTACTGGTGTGACGCTATCGTATGGCCCTCGATTTCAGACCACGTGTACAAGTGTACGTCAATAATTAATGATCAGTATGATCGTTATTTTAAGATTTTAAACATCTAATATTATGTAAAATTTCAATTCAAATGGCCAACCTAAACGAAACATAAATTTGTAAACCTATATCATAATGACACAAAAATAATCAACAGGTGGCGATCAAACCGATCATTATCTAAAATAGGCGTATATTTTTGTTCTCATTCATCATAAATCACAAAAACCAACTTCGGTTTTCGATTTACCCTTAAAATCGGAAATGATCCGTGCATTTTTTATAAATCAGTCTCCATTACCGACTGAATCTAGTTAACCTCGTTTCCCCAATACCAGCATTGACAAAGTCAGTCACCTAATCCGACAACCGATGAAGTTAATTTGGGTCCGCTCATCAATAACCATTCTGACGTTAAAACCGTCATTTTTCATTTGTGGCGCGTAGTTCGAGCGGAACCTAAAAGTCGCAGAGGTGCCTCTAACAAAAAGTAAACCCACTACCAAGTCACGTCTTATTATCCAACAGCGTCGAATGTTTCCATCGTAAACCGTATTACTGCAGCTTCTATATGAAAATCGAGTTTCACACGCTTTACAAACATAGCAATGGATGCGGGAAAATTTTCGCACCAAACACCATTCCTCCAATGAATGGAAGTGTAGATCAAATTCCGAGCCATTTATTCGCAAATCGAGTTATAGCACCTCTCCTGGATCGCTTTACACAGGTCATTTGTGAGAATCGCAAATATCTAAATGTAAGGTAAGATTTATGAGTAAATTTAGATGTGGCTCACGTTACAAGGACGAAGTGTCAGAGCTGGATTAGGATTGAGTTCGTTGGATCACGTGTCATTCTTTTTTAACAGAATTCTAATTGAAGATCAATGTGAAGGACGACTTTATGCCTGAAGATTAAAATTCATATTTCAAAATTGCATTCAAGCTTGAGAAAATCTTGAGATTTTCAGAATTTCATTAATCTTGAATTGCTTTTCTTATTACATTTTGACATTTTTATAATCCTTTGAAATATGAGAAACATTTCAAATCTATGCAAAATATGGCAAATTGAAATGACAACTGGAAAAAACCTGCTTTCAATCTATAAAAAGAATAAACAATATCTTAAAAAAATTATGTCCTTTTTTTGAGTTTTTAAAAGGCTTCAATAAGCCTCTTATTCTAACATTATGATCTAGACTTGAGAATAAAGAGCAATTTTCATTTTACTTAATTTGCCAAATTAGTGTCTCTAAGTGTAACAGTCGCACTTTTAGACATTAACTAACATTTAATCTCTCTATCTAAAATTTTGTTTTGAAAATGTCAACTTAATGACTGATTAAATGTTAATTGACGTCTGTGAATGTGGCCGTTAAACCATTATAATTCTTGTGTTCGTGTGTTTGTCACTGAACTCCTCCTAGACGACTCACTCCAGATTTTGATGAAACTTATTGTGTGTTTAAGGGGATTCGAGATGGTTTAGATTCACAATTTGATCCACTGGAAAATGTTTTTATAACTATATTTTTATTTGTAACTAGTCGTTGATTTTGGAATGTTTTACATTGCTACTATCGAAGCATTAATGTCAAGCGATACAAAGTTTGCTGGGTGAGCTAGTAGTGTATATAAACATAACCACATCTATATTATGAATTTAATCACTACTACTTTATTTTGGCACTAGGTACACTCACTACGCTACACAAACGGCTTTGTTCTTTATAGACTTTTTATCGTGTCTGTGCTCGAAAAAATATCCGAGTTGAACAAACAAAAAAACATAACCACTGTCGAAAGAAAATGGCTCTTCCTATATAGGATTCAGTATGTGAATGACAAAGACGAAACCCTTACAGATTTGACATGTCTAACTATCCGTCCGTATGTCACACCTATTGCTTTTAAATTCGATTAGTCACAGAAAATATGAGAATGTTCCCCGTGTTGGTCCGGACTCCTTTGCAGAATAGACCATCTGCCTTCCTGCCAGGAAGCTCGTAAAAGGCGAACATAGACCTACCGTCACTAACACCGTGACATCTGACTAAGTGGTAGAGTTTCGCAGCGACTCACCCGGATTGGTACCACCGCCTTACCTATTCCTGCCGCCATAACGTCATGACGTGTTCTGGTTTGGAGCTTTACTCGAGGCCTAACATCCCGGCCTCAGGTTGGCAACGCACCATTACCAACTTTGGTGTCTCTAGGCGGCGTGAATTTCTTACCATCAGGAAATCCGCCCGCTTGGTTGCCTTCGAATATCATAAAAAAAAAGAACTGATGTGTGTTTGCTTATTACTCTTATGCTTGTAAACATATAACAGAACATAAACTCCATTCGCAATTTCCCTGATAATATCCGCATTATGAATACTCAAATTGTAACACCTGATCCCTATATTAACATTAATGCTAACACCCATATAAATCTGTATTCTCACTCATAATTAATAATTAAGCTAATAGCTATTTTACCTAAGATTTACAGTAATAACACTTCGTAAAGTGTTGCCATATGCGTCGTTATTTTATTCCCCATATAAACTTTTGTCCTATTAACATGTTTGCTGGAAATTCACAAACACAAATCGAGTTATACATGTAAAGCTGCGCCCGTGTTGTTAACTGTTTATTTCGCTACCTACAGTCCTCCAACTCCCCACTTTTTTGTACTTCAGTAAACCTTATTGCTATACACACAGAGGTGAACACAAAGGGTTTTGGTCATTGTACAATTTGCAAGCGAAAATTTAATAAAGTGTTCTGGCTATGAAAACGCGTGCAGTTCCTGAACGAGTTATGAAAAATAGCAATTAGTGATAAAATGTTTGTCGGGAATAATGAAAAATATTTGTGAATTCCTCGTGTTTGTCTCGGACTCCATTGAAAAATATAGACTAATGTTACGCGAGACGAGGCCGGGTTGTAGTGTTTGCCAAAACTTTGGACCCCTTTTTACGAAAATTGCGCGGACGCAGGAGCATAAAATTTGGCACACTTATAGTTTATGCGTAGGAGAAGTGCACAACGCTAATATTTTTCAATAAAATTGCTTATAAAGTACATTTAGTCAATAAATAAAACATTACCCATACTACCATGCATTTGACACACACAAACAAATATATTGGTGATAACGATAAAAGATCACAGATGGCGCACAAACTATAATCATACAGTTTGAAAACAAAGTAGTTGGTCTTGAGAAATGAAGATGGCGTTCTTAACAACAAGATATTAAAATTTGTTAAAGTCAAATTTCGACTAATGGCCGACCACTAGTATTTATAAATTCCTCGTGTTTGTCTCGGACTCCATTGAAAAATGTAGACTAAGGTTATGCGAGACGAGCCCTGGTTTTACCCGAGGTCGGGTTGTAGAGTTTAGTGACACATAATAAATATATTCTGGTCATAACGCTTGTGCGTCGGCTCGCTCGTGTTTTGGTTTTGAAGAGTAAACTTAGCGTAAACTTACTTGAGCGTTAATTTTATTGAAACAACCCTGCAGGGTGGCAATGCACCATTTTTAATGATTTCGCTCATTGCCTTCTTCAAGGATTTTGTGAACTCTTAACATACCTGATGAATATGTCGTGACCATAAGTAAAATATTAAAATATATGACCTACCGCAAAATAATGAAAGCAAATCTAACTTTACTCCAAGTCTGTATTAATAAACATAAAGCAGGATGGAGTTAACTTATTCGATGTTACTCTCTCATTAAATAGATAGTTTAGATCAGAGGTTCCCAAACTTATTTCATGTAACGCCCACTTTGAAAATCAGTTGTTTTGTAGCGCCCCCCCCCCCTCATTTTTTTCTTGTCAATAACCTCAATAACATATTTGTTGCGCCTAGTTTAAAAAAAACATTTTTTTCAAGATTTATACCGCCCCCCTCTAGGCTTCCAACGCCCACAAGGGGGCGTTATCGCCCACTTTGGGAAAGGCTGGTTTAGATAGTCCATGTCGCTGTATGGGCTAGTGACAGATTAAGGATTGCCTATCCTTGCGAAAGTTTGTACGTGCGTGTGCGTGTGCGTGTGTGTGTGTGTGTGTGTGTGTGTGTGTGTGTGTGTGTGAGAGAGAGAGAGAGAGAGAGAGAGGGGGGGGGTTAAAAATAATCTAAGAGAATGAAGGTATATTGCTGAGTCGGATAGATTTCCTAGGGCTTTACGATGAGATACCGTCTGGAGAGATTTTTTTGGAAATAAAACACACGGTTACACGTTCACTAGGGCGAGAGTGAGGCGCAGAATGTTCACACTTCACTGGGAGCTTTCTTCTTGTTCTTGAGCCTTCCCAGTGGCTTTCCTGGAGGACCGACTGCGAATGAATTCCCGAATCCCGGTCCCGGTATTTATACGATTTCGGGAACGGGATTCTGGAACATTCCATACCTCACCCCCGGGACCATACTTTATTCAATTTCTTTATTAAAGTATACAAATATCATGTTCAGACATATTGCAAACCTATTTTTGTCTAGATCTATCCTGGCATACTTAGTTGTGCACCCGACTGCGCTCGGTTTCCATTTGGTGCTGAAATTCCGCGATCTCAGCTTTTATGCGACCCTGCCCTCCTCAGCTCAGTATAAAACGTGAGGGCACAGCACATTACAGTTGTTACCTTACCCCTAACAACATATCCTAATTTTATTACATTCGGGTAGGTACGTCAAACACCAAAAATTTTACATTTTATTACCAAACTTAGCCAATTTTTTTGGCTATTTACATGACTTACATGGTTCGTACTACGATAAGACGGTCTAGTTTTATTGATCTTACCATTTTACACATAAATCTAGACAACAGACATTTTAAACATAAATTTGACATAAATTAACATTGTAAAATTACATACACAAAAATGCTATAAAACAATCTAACACCTAAAGCATCATTTTCTAAGTCAAAATAACTATACTAACCAAAATAGAGTAAGCTAATAGAATAAGCTCATAAATATATACAAAATCTCACTATTTACTTGAAATGAAATTACTAAGATTTCAACATTTACATGAACTCAAATTTTAAATTTTAAAAAGCTTATTAATATACTTTGCAATAAAACTTTTTGTTGATACATTATTCAAATAAAGTGTTATAAAAGCTTTTCAGCCTAGATCCCCAGGGACAAGGGCGTTTCTTTGTTCAGAGGGAATCTAGGACTATATTGTTTTGATCATGTTTTTTATCATATGAATGAGAGGTAATACTTTAAAACAAAATATATTAACCAGAAATAGCTTTATTTGAAAAATATTCTGGTCGGTGCTTAACAAAATATTTCTTTTAATTAACATACCTAGTCAAAATATTTAATATAGTCCGTTGAAGCGGTTTTCGGTCATTGAGACAGTGGCAGTTCTATGTGAACGGTCTTGTAGACTACGCCTATGCCTACTGACGTATGCCTTTTATATTTCATTTGGTAAAATTAAACCGAGCACGAATGTTTGTATTGGTACAAACCCATGGTTTTTTATGGTAGTTTATGAAGCCTCGTCGCCGCGGTGGGGTGTTGTGTCGTGAGGTGCGCTTGTTAAATCGGGGCCCTACGCACGTCGACCTATCCTACCATTAGGGTTGTCACTCTTTAATGTTTTCAGTACCAGAACAGCCTGAAAAACTTTCTCAATAATTGGTGATATTAATCGATAGCGCAAAGTTACTAGATTATTTTACAAATACAGTCTTACTGACATTATATTTCAATAATCTATTTACCATAGCAGTGTAATTATAGTTTTATAACCAGATAACCACTGTTTTTAACCAAAACTAATATTTTAGCAACGTAACTCCAGTAAATCTATCTCTTAATAGAGGTAGCTTATTGAAATTGAGCTTTAGTGGTAAAGTTCTGCTGCAATATCCATCGCGGCCAAATATATTTCTTCACCTTATTTTATCCTGTCTCCGGCTGTATCGTTACTACTTGCCGTTGTCGTATTATACAATTAAGGAAATGTACCCGGTTAACTAGGGATATCTAACTTAGGGAAATACTAAAATGATAATATTATTATCTATTCATTTGTGATCCTGAAATTTATTATCTGTACTTGTTAGTTTTCCAATCCCATAAAAAGGTGTGTCTGACAGCCCTATGACGGACGCTAATTGCGGGTGGGACTGTTTACGGAACACATATTAAAACAACGTACAGCTTATTACGAGTGCTTGCTTATGCAGTTCATTTTTGTAACGGAAATTTGCAGCTAGGAAGCAGTGTTTATTTTTAATTTCTGTACGCATTTGATGAGTACCTATTGACTATAAAGTATTAACTAAGGCAGTAAGCAAGCATATACATGGAATAAGAGAAAAACATTACTTACAAGTAGATAATGTATCTAAATCAATAACATTTTTAAAAACATTTTTTTAAATTGGTGAAAGGCTGTCATTTTTCTTAGCACATGTTCAGCTTTTGGTCATTCAGAGAATTTCCTAGAAATGTGATGTTGTCGAGGAATTTTAGTAAAGTATGCGCTCATATTATGCCTCAGGTAGACAAGTTGCAACTAGGGTAGCTACAATTTGACGGAAGTAATTTTGTCATACGCTGTGGTAATTTACAAACCTATCTAGGAGGGTCACAATGTCCTCCAATACCAGGGAACGTTGAATTTATTAGAAAATTGAAAACCACATTTTTGAATTATTTTAATCGAAGCTGAGACTTCATATATTTAATGCCAACACCGGACCAAGAGGTGATAAAATCTTATAGTTGGCATTACATGGTTTGATTGTCAGTAGTTAAAAATATAGCATATTTTAAACTCTTAGACTTACGACCGTACTCAGAGATGTCAGTAATCTTTTAATATGTTATTAAGTCGACATTTTTTACGCAAAATTGTGGATTCAATGTTAATTGACATCTCTAAGTATGGCCATTAGAGTCACTACAATCACAAAACATCTACTGCCTACCTACTACAAAAACAATTTAATTAAAATACAAATATCAGCTTCATGAGTGTAAACTTTAACATGAGTGTAACACCTTTAGTGTAATAAGTCAACTTCATATAATAATTCTTTGTGCTATTACCTCAGAGACATCAATTTAGTTACTTAAAATATCCTCATTTATCATATTTTAATTTAGTAATGCATATCCCACTTTACCCGTGGTAAAACGTAACCGCTATGTAACTGGAATCCCTAAAACTTGGCTAAAAAGCGAGGACATTTTCAAAAATTCACGCCGAGCGTCACGGATTAAACAAAACCCGAGGCGCGACGTTTCGAGAATACAAGCCCTTGTTTCGTGTCGTCTGTGTGCATTCACTGTGAACAAAATGGCTGCTTAGTTCGCGTTGCTTATTTAGTTTATTTGCAACAAACATTCTCTGTGCAGACCAAGTTTACGGAACATTTCGTCACAGTAATTACAGTTCCGATGCATACGCGCTGAATATGAAACTTGACATGAATGTAATAGGACCAAGATGAAACCAAAACATCAAGAGAACTAATACTCGTTATATTTATCTCAAAGTTCATATTTTCGTAATACCGTTTAACTGTTTGATGCTTAGGATTATTATCGTGTAAAGATAATATACGCTATTTAACTATCCTCTATGAATGCTATATGGGATAAGCTATATTTTATAGCCCATACAATAACATTTTCTGGCTAGGGATGTGACGACCCCTTCACTCGTTATTGAAATAATCTAGTTGGTAATTTAGATTGTTAGATTATTAAATGATCAGTCAAATAACATGATAATACACTACAAAAAAATCTAACCAATGTTAATCAAAATCGTTTTAGAAAAACAGCATGTGTTGAAATTAGATATCGAACAAGCAGCCAGTTCTTCTGATGGTAAATTGCAGTCGCCGTCACTTATAGACCCTGCAAATGTTAATGGTGCGTTGTCATTTTATGGTCAACATTTTCGAATCTACCGAATTCTTCGGCACAGAACATGTCAATAGCGAGTTGAAATTAAATGAAAAATATTTATTTTGCGGAATATGCGTGTTAAAAGTTATCTCAAAATTATTTAAGCATTTCAACATACTCTACCACATCTTCCTGTGTAAATATTTTAGTATTTATAAAAATTAAATTAAATACTAATACATTATATATTTTCATATTCGTTTTTTTATATTCATTACAAGTTAAATTACTAATTACAAATAATGTCAAAATATAAATCAATTTAACCCTTTCTACCATAAACTACCACTGATAGCAAACCAGCCAGGCAGGAGAAAAAACGACAAACTCCCGGCAACTTATAACCTACTAGATGTTACCCGCGGCGTTGCCCGCTGATTAATGATCCCACAGGTAATTTTTTGGGGATAAAAACTATCTTATATGTTAATCCTAGTTGACCTCCACGTGTGACTCAAATTTAATGAAAATCGGTTCAGCAGATTGTTCGTGTATGCGTAACAAACAAACATATAAACTTTTGCTGTTATAATATTAGTAAGATAAGCCTTTTACTTAGACCACCGTTTTAAAAAGTAACCAGGCAGGAGAAAATACGACAAAACAAACTCCCCAGCAACCAGGACCCGTCTGCCTTATTCTACCAGCTATAGTATATAAATTTAAAGGCTGCAGCTTATATTTTTTTTTATGATATTGGAATGCAAACAAGCAGACGGATTTCCTGATGGTAAGAAATTCACGCCGCCGAGAGACACCTAAGGTGGTAATGGTGCGTTGCCAACCTAAGACCTCCTTCTTCCTTCTTTGCCAACCTAATGTTAAGCCTCGAGCAAAAGTAAATGGCTATCTTATACTTCGAACCAGTACTCGTCAACGGCAAGTGCTGATTTTATGGCGGAAGGAATAGATGAGTATGGTATGGTGAATGGTACCAATCCGGGTGAGTCGCTGCGAAACTCTACCAGTCAGATGTCATGGTGCTATTGATAGTAAGCCTATGCTCGCCTTTTACGAGCTGCCCGGCAGGAAAGCAGATAGTCTATTCTGCGATGGAGCCCAGACCAACACAAGAAAATATTCCGTAGTATATAATTCGAAAACAATACCGCTCGCATGTGTTACTTTAATAGTGACATTAAAAAGTCACATACACGATGCAGTGGCCCGTCACGCCAGACCTCCAACAAAGTGTGGAATTACTCGTGGCACGTTTTCTGGAAGGGCTTTCGTGCCCTAATTGTGTAATCCCTTGCCTTTTGTGAGATTATAGACACAATTTTGTTTGTTACATTCTTTTCTTTGTATTTATTGAGACAAATCTAGTATATGTAAAAGTCGTGCTAGTTACACTATTTATAACTCAAGAACGCCTTAACCGATTTTGCTGAAGAGAATAACTTGCTTGCTGTTCGACTGTGATGAAACTAAGGGCAACATTTTCACTTTTCACAAACTGAACAGGTGGACCGAAGTTTGCCGTAACAACTAAAGACTAAACTAATAACGTAACTAGTAAAGATTATATTATATACAACTATCTCTGTGAACTTCGTTCCGTCTTACATTGACAGCAAATAACAGATTGGGGTTTTTGTTTTTTTCTAGAACTTTTTCCATTGTTCTCTTTTCAAGAATTCTAAATTTTCAAAAAAAAAAATAAAACATAATACTTTTAGGCGTTTTCGAGATTAATAAACAGCATTTTTAGTATCTAAAAATATATCTTTATACTTTTATCTTTATATAGCTTATTTTTCTTAATATTATAATTGTAACCTCTTGCTAAAGAGTATTTTTATTCTTTGACTGTAACGTAACGGCACAAGCTGCCTGCTGTTGTTATGGTAATAGTCAACCGTCACCTATCGACACATTACTGTCCTGTCAGATATTGACGGGATCTTAGGCTACAAGTGCAAGCTTTAGTAAGGTCCTGTATATGTATATTATTTTATACTCTTTGGTAAGGCTATACTACTCTCCAGCACGGAACACCAGAATAACCAATCCATACGAGTTGTTATACACCTCGTTGTCTTAATTTGACCACTTCGTAAAAATTACGTAAAAACTATTGTTTCTCATGCCTAGTTTTTTTCATAATATTATGCCAAACAAGCAGACGAATGAATGGAAAAAAACATGTCACCTGTAGATACACTGGTGTGGGTAATCAATCTAAAGCGAGATGTCAAACTTTGTATAGTAGGAAGTCTATTGGTCAACCTTTCGACTGGAACCCGATAGCGACAAGCACTGAAGTTATTATTTATTATTAGTAATAGAATATTATTAGAAGGGCCATCCTAAAACTCGGTCACAGTTACTGTATCAGTGATAGATTAACCGATTTTCGCTTATTACGAGCTGCTTTGTTAAGTTTTTTATTCTAGAAAAACATCCGAAACTGATACGAGGTATTTCAACTCGTCCCCAGTATATCTGGGAAACGCCCTCAGATTTTACAACCTTTTGCTGGATTTTGGTGATGAATGTTAAATTAATGATGACTTTGTTCATTAATTATGGAAACCAGGGCAAAGCGTCTCCGAACAAGGATTTAATTAATGTTTTACGACGTTCGTTACGACGTCGCGGGTTGTTACTTCGTCTTATGGAATTCGCCCATATTTCCGTGGTTATATTTTACCTTAAACCTAATACACCTTACTGTATTAATGACAAGTGAATGTGACATACAATGCATAAAATTTAAATATAGTGGTGCTAAAGATCGACTTCAGTTTCAATATTATACGTAACATCTAAGTATACGAAAACTGAGGGTTTCTCGGGGATTTTATCACCATGCTCAGACTTGGTTGCAAAAAAAACACCACAAAAGTACGTTGATTATAAAAAAATGAATTTGGGGATGATTGAATGGGATTATAAATGTCGGGAAAATCAAGTAACATAATCTTCAAAAAAAATGAAAAGTAAAAGAAGGAAGGTAAAAGGAAGAAACTGAATGTTGTTATCATATAATATACTAAAAAAAACATTGAGTCGTTGAACGTAGATTATATATTTCTGCTTTTTTCCTTCCTTCTTTATCTTTTTTCATAATTTTTGAAGTGGGTAAAAAGTTATGTCGTTTGTCTCGGACCCTTTTTAATAAAGGCCAACTGCTTTCTTACCAGAGCTGGAAGAGGCAAACGTTGGTTGGTTTTAGTGCTAATATATGGTAGCTGCTGGTAGAGTATAACAGCAATACCTGGATTATTACCACTGCCCAGTGCACTACCTATCAGTGTAACCTATAAGAGTAGACACTATACTGACAGAAAAACGACAGTAAATTCTGAGACTAGGATAAGTTGATTGTTTTGCAAAAAACCCGTCTAGATTGTATTTGGATCGAAGGTAACCTATTTATGAAAAAAAAATATGTTTGTTTTAAAAAGTTGTTACAAAAATAATTAATTATCAACATTCTAAGACATGATATGCAAACGTTTTAAGATTTTAACGAATTAATTATGCGAAATAATAATTTACTAAAAAACAATATATAAAGTGTATTAAATTTAAAAAAAAACTTCATAATTTAAAACATATTTTATATTTTAATTTATACCTATATACAAAATCATGATATAACTAAGTAATTATTGTTGTTTGCCACTGTTGGGTGACCCAGTAATCAACATTTTTTTTAAATTTGTACTCAATTACTAGCACCGTTTAACTGAACTTTGGATTAGATACCACAGATTAGATACCACAAGACTTACGGACGTACTGCTTATATACTTGTAAAACTAGCTGCCGAACGTTCCCATTTTCTTGTTACATTCCCTGGTTTGGTTGATTTTCTTGGTCTTTACAAAAGACCGTTAAAATATAAAAACATCTTTAATTACCAGTTCGAATAGGCACTAAACTTCTTACTTAAGTAACTTAACATACCTTAAATAACCTTAGCTTGTCATCGCACCATTAACACTTTTAATGTCTAGGTCTAGGTCAGAAAAAAATGTCTGTTTCTCTGTCTTTTAATTCTATAAAAAATACCAAGAAAACTTTCAAACGCAACAGAAACCAACGAAGGTAAAGCTTACATTTAAATCAAACTTCAATATTGTCTTAGAAATTCCAAACGCATATATCGCAAACTTATTTAATATCAAAGTTTTGACCGAGCTATATCATATTAAGTATATACCTATAATTTATATTGAAAGATAAAAGTTAATTTAACTAAAATACGATCTCCTAAATTCTTGAACTTTCCCCTCGCGTGGGTAAACCAATTTATATTAAATTTAACAGGGCCATCGATTATGTAATTAGGCGTGTGTGTTATCTTCGATAAATTTTTAGGCTAGATTAAACATGATTGGAATATAAAATTTTATGTTTTCCTCTTGGCTAAAAAAAAATATTTTATACTTGAAAGAATTAAAATGCTATTTTTACAATACCTACATTTATAGAAGAATTAAAATTTTAAAATAAGAATTAAAATTAGATAACATATAAGAAGAAGATCTTTATGACATTTCAAATATAGATGAAACGATCCAAATAGCAATGTCCAAATTAATTCCAACTCGTCTATGTAGCACTCTGTCGTTTTTTGTCGTATGAACACTAATTTCATATTGCATTTGTTGTACCTTCAACAAATTGGTACTTTATACAAAGGATGAACATAATAACTTGGCCCAAAGGAGGGTGGAGAATAGGCATTACATTCCCCTTTTATAAAAGCTTATTTTGTTTCGTTTACAGTAAAGGTAAATAAATGAAATCCATAACAATTATACTAAAATAAAAAAGCCCAAGTTTCTAAAAATGCGTGTTTAACGAGTACTATCATTTTGAATAGTTACCTTATGTCAAATATTTATTTGAATAAAGTTTTATAAATTGTGATGACGATTTTTGTTGCGATAATGCAACCTTAAACACCGTAATTTCGTGGTACGTAATCTAATTATAATTGTTAATCAAGACCACAGACGAGTTTTACCCACCGCATATCACTCGTCAAATTAAATCTATAATTTCCATGATAAGTAGGCATCTTAAATTCATTTGAAGTGCCGCTCTCGTAATAAAATGCCACGATATTATACTCTCATTTTCAAAACGAATATTTTTCTTCTAATAAAATGTTGGTCGGGGAACATTATGCAGGAAGATCACAGCGATGTTATGAAGAATATATTAATATATTTGGAAACATCAAATCTTATAATTTTCGTCTTCTTTCCAAGGTTTGGCTCGAATCTCGATTGTATTTAAGCCTGCGTCAAACACTTTTCCGATTCATATTTATATTTTCTGACAAAGGACCGTGAATATTTGCTTTTGTGGTATTTGACGTTTGAACATTTTTAGAGTTTGAATGTCCTCTCAATGTTAGCTTGAAAGTGGTTTTATTTTACACTTCCTTTCTCCGTTATTTTATCTTAAACATTTTATTTTTTCTTATATGAGATCGAAGGGCAAACAAACAGATGCATATCTTGATGGTCAGAAGTATTTCTGAATCATATATACATCGCATATGAAAATCAAAGTGGTGATTGCGCGTTGCCAACCTGGTACTGTGCATTTAAACTTTTTGAATAACTTTTAGCTCTACCTACCCTACTGGAAGGTAGGGGTAACCTGTAGATTTGATACGTGATCTAAGACTTAGGCCGTTGGATCTCAACACACTAGGTGACAGTGGTGTTTTACCATCATTAGAAACACCTGCCTTTTCCTTAAATTGTTACGCGAAAAGTTCAATACATAAGAAAAATTTTCCCAAATCTTTTTATCCGCACAGCAGAACCAATTACACAGAGCCACAATCGGAATTTTGGAACATTAAGAGAGGACTGCACTGTCGGTGGCATGCAGTCCGGAAACAGAGGATGCATTGCTCACGAATTTGCCGGAGTTATTTGTAGGGGCCGACCCCGCTCCGTTCGTATTGTTCTCCCTTCCACACCACTGCCCAGTGACCACCACGCGGAACTGCACTTGCTGTCTTGTAGCGTTACTTATTGTTTTGGTTATGCCTTGATTTAAGTAACAATAGATTTACCCGGTTTTACTTCTTGACTTTAAATAACATAGAGAGTTTATAAGTATCTAATGTCATTATCGCTTGACCGTCACTGGATGAGAAGCATCACCTTGCATCCTCCTATTATGACAATAGCGTCAGTGTGTCTTATTGCGTTTCAGTTTGGAGTCTGTGGTAATCAATTAACTAATACAAAAAATGTCATAATCCCAGAATTCGGAAACTGCATTTAAAAGCTAATACCTAATGGTAATAGCTTTGTACTTGTGGAAAAAATGTACGCTACGTGCTAATGCAGTTTGCACTGCTTACTATTGTAATGGATTTACAACGGAATCATTAATAGACCTTGAGTAAGAACACTACTGTAGAAATCGTATCATTTCGAGAATATAGTGGATTCTTAGATCAATGAAAACCCTCGTCACTTTCATTTGAAACACCGTGGTATTTCAAATTCAATTCAATTCAATTTCAGGGATTGTAGATCGTGATCTACAATCCCTTTTCCATTGTCTGTCAGTTTGCCTCAGGTTTGTTGTATTCCGCTATTAGTTATAAAAGAAGATAATACAAAATATGAATGGGACCATAAAAATAATTAATAACCTAAAATACAATGAACGAACATTTTAAAGTTGAAATCTACATTAGGAATTTAAATATGGAAGCGTCGCGTTTTCAGGACGGACGGATGTTTCGGCCATTCCGCGAGAAGCTTCTTGAATTATTTGCACAAAATGGCGTCGGTAGCGGGCACGAGCGAGAGAGGTTAGTTTAAATCCTAGGGTTACCTTTCATGAAAAGAGTTTGTTGTGATTGAATTTCTCCTCCTATTTCATTTATTTATTCAAAATGTCTGTACACTATTTAAAAGTACATGTTATATAAAAGGCGAGCTTAATGCGTTTTATGTTGTCTAACAGCCAACAGAAAAAAAATAAAACAAAAGTAGGTGCTTGTTAGAAGACGTTATATAACAAAAGTAAATAAAAATGATTTAACTGCAATTTCACTCCAAAAAAAGTGTGACAAAACAGGAAAGACAGTGCGTGTTTAATGGGTTGGGCTTACCAGAAGCAGAAATATATCCAGCTTCACACAATACAAGGGCACACTACTAAACTGTTTCATTAGTACCAACAAAACACACGCTAATAAAAACTCGACGTATTTTTTGTTATGCAACCGAAGCGTCATCAGAAGAATTTGACTGCGCTCCACGAAGGTCGAGTACAAATTTAAGTTTGCAAAAGGAGAAAATACTGCAAAACAAAATAAAAACTAATCGAACTATGTATACGTTATTATTTTTATATCACAATTTGTGTTAAAAATCAAAATATTTATAATTAAAAATTTAGCCAGCCAGTAAAAAGCCTCTTGAACTAAATTGCAATGATATATCGATATCTATGCAGGTGTCTTAAGATTAATCTTAAGTTTGTATTTTAAACTAGATATCTTAATCAATTAGACAAATATTGAATGCAAAATTTTAGACACATAGTTTATTTTTGTTGTAAGCCCAGAAATTAGTTAAGTCTCAATTTTCAGATACTATAAAATTTAGTTTTTTAAGTCGTACATGCTTACACGGTACCACTCTCCGTACCGGAAAAATACCGTTAGGGTGGCAAAGATAGAGAAGGCTGTACTTACTACTGTTTGCTCAGCAACTTGTTCAGAACTTTTGAAGTACCATTGCTGTTATTGTGCTGCTGTAAATACCTCGTCGCTATTGCCAGTCAAGCAGTCAAGAGTCTTTCCATGAGTTGCTATAGATTATTTTCGGTAATTTTCGTATCGAAATCTATAGCGCATTTGGTCTGAAAATTTGCGCTGCTCAGAGTTTTAATACAAATAACTTACGTAAACGCTAGCGAGTGCGGTTCCTTAAAGTTATGGTAAGTACTCTGATTCATTTGTCAATATATACAAAAATAAATGTTTTGAAATTTTTAAAGAGTATTTTGATAAACGCAGTAAAGAAAAAGGAATCTGGTACAAAACCATTCAATGTCAGCCTCCTCGAATACCTTGGTTTGCAGATAAAGACATATCCAGAAACAATATTGTTACGGCTCATCGATTGCGTTCTGGACACTATCCGTCTAGCAAATTTGCATATCTTATGAAAAAAGTAAGTACACCAAATTGTGAAGTTTGTAACATT
>NJDC01001921.1:78930-127875 GCA_002245475.1 Calephelis virginiensis | reverse complement strand
CTATAGCGCATTTGGTCTGAAAATTTGCGCTGCTCAGAGTTTTAATAGAAATAACTTACGTAAACGCTAGCGAGTGTAGTTCCTTAAAGTTATTCATTTTAAGTCCTGCTTTTGGACACTGAAATATGAGGTATTCTATCAAATATACAAACTGTGTTTCGATTTTTTAAGAGAAAACTTCTTTAGCGGTGTTGCGCACTTTTTTGGAATGGGTAAAAACTTCTAATCTCGCGTCAGGGCACGTGGCCTGAAATTTCGTAAGACGAAAATTTGTGAGACGGCGCAGGGCGCTTGCGCGAATGTTTGTGTTGTCATGTTTGTGTACGATAGCGCAATAAATGAATATTGTACTCTACCACATAAATGATAGTACTTTCATAATGACAGTTAAAGCAATTCTTGCAAAATTATTCTCTAACCATTCCAAAATATCAAAAATGCACAAATATAATATTCAAGTTTTCACTTTTGCCAGCACTCCCAGGGTGCAAGCGTCGTTTTTTTTATATTTTTATTATTTATGCATGTTTTGTATAATTTTGAATGAATTTTGCTAAATTCATATTACTACCAATTCTATTTATTTTACACATATTATTTTTTATGAAAATCAAATGCATTTGTTTGATATTGATCGAAAATAAAAGCATAGTTTTAAATTAATTAAATCAAACAAAACATATTCCATGTCTGTGCACGTTTTTTTAAAATTACTAATGTGTTGCTGACCTCCCGGTTTTTACTTCGCCGTACTTGTTATGTAATGTTAATGCAATATTTGACACTAAAAGTATGTTTAAGATCACCACTAATATGCGAAATATGAGTATTATGAATATTAAAAAAAATTGCACCCAAATAACATACGCAATGCGACAACTTGACTATAATTAGCGTCGAACTAACTCTAGGACCCATTATAATTTTAATTTAATAATCTGGTTCAGTCTCGCGTGGTGTATGGCAACACCACTTCTGGTTTTGCACAAAGCAAGCGCGTTTTAATACACATTTTATTAATGAAATGCCTTTGCATGTTTATAACGCTGGAATGCCATATTAATTTAATAGGTCAACAATAAAACATTTTTTATGAAAGGACTTTATTATTTTTTCTTATCATTTTCATATCCTCTTAACGTGCTGCTTATTTCTTTTCCTTATTTGCTTGGTATTTAGGAGGGTTTTGTTTTTTATTTGTTTTGTTTTGATGTCTGTATAAATATACAATGCAAACGAGAAGCCGGAGAGACCTAGGTGACATTCCACGGCTAAATCACTGGGGTTTTGTTAAAAGGATGGTATTAAGAGTTTTCGAAACCGTCGCGTTTATATGAAAAAAGTAATGAATGTAGTCTTCCACAGCCAGACAGGTCTGCAAGGATCGCCACGGTTGACACTCGGTATTCTCTTCCTGTCCTGTTAAGAACTTGATTTGAAAATATGTGTATATGTATGTTTTAGTCGCGATGTTTCGATGATTCGTCAGGGTTGTAGTTTTTTACCAGATTTGGAGATTATACCTACTTTTATGTGCTTTATTTTTTATGTTGAAATACCATAACATATTTTGTTTCATATTTGCATTTTAAAAATTATTTTATCAATTACATATATTATTTCCACACACCGTAGGTAGAGAGACTTACACAACGCCCTTGAAACTTAAAGTGCTCGCATAACTGTTACTTATAGTTCACAAACATACAACCAAATTTAATATATTAACAAGATTGTATAAGTATTTTACGAAAAATGTATAATTTGTTTATTTTGCACTTACATGTAATCAATTGTAAGTAGTCGCTACATGATAATGGAGTAATTTATTTTAGCACTTATTTGGTGACAGTCTTATACCGTTGACAGGTAAGAAATTAACCTCAGTTACCAAATGGCCTTACCTGGTGGCAATGCAATATAGCAATGATAAACACATATGTTTTGACAAACGTCAAATTTTATCTCATTTCTTTACATGGACGTAATTTTATTTTAGTCATCAGTTAGTATGTACTATTCATGATAATACATTACAACTGGTTCTCAAACTGTTGCTAAGTAGTTTATCTTTTTAACACATAAATAAATATAAATCCTTTCACAATCTGGATGCATCGTGGATTGGAAACTATATATTCAGTTGTATAAGAGTTTGAGGTTTTAAGAGTGTAGCCCTCTCGCGAAGTGCTAATTATTCCGCTATGATGCTCCACATGCCGGAGCACGATTTTTTAGTTTTTATACAGCTTCTACTTTTACAACAAATTTTTGACTTGCAGATCCGTGTGCCGTTATAATTTTGGTTATGTTTTAGTAGTTTATCCAAGAAGCTTAAAATACTTTTTTTACAAACAACTATTTTTATCAACGACGGTATATGGACAAGCGGTATATATGATGCTGCCTTTTCGTGTTTGTACTGAAAAGGGCTGGAATTTTCTACCGAAATCAGAAAAGTTCTAGAAGTATTTAAGGCAGGTGTGAATTTACGCTTCTTTTAAATTAGTGTTTACCCCTCTTAAACCAAACATTGACATAATTTATACATTGATCTCAATTGGCAACTCTGACTTATCTTATGACTTATGAAATAATAGAGTGCCATCTCATTCTGAAATGAATTTGTAGTGATTAAGTAGTGAAAAAAGGAATCTTGGCTAGGGTATTTATGCTAACTAATAAAATAAAAATCAATTAAAATATTTATTTAGCAGAAGCCAAGTTACAAACTAACACAATTTTCTGGCCCCCACACTAGGCTGAGCCTGTGCTGTATCCTGGAACTCGATATATATATTTTTTAATTGTTGACTCACATTAACATTACTTGCTATTACATTTTTTCTTACTTAAAAATTTTCAAAATTTAATGTTATTGTATTTTATTCTCGGACATTTAAGACAGACAGACTTCTGATAAAAAAAACACTAAAAGAGATGACATAAGATTAAATAGGTACTCCGAACTGGTAGTCAAACTGTTAGTGTCATAATAATATTTATCTTCTACGACGTGCTTGATCGACATAATTTTAAATGAAAAAACACTTGTACTGTTTTACGTATCACTTATAATTTATTATTATATAAATAGCCTATCGGTTTCGCTTATGACAGCATCATCAGGGCTAGAACTTAAACTCTTGAGTACAGTTCAAGTATTTTTTCATTTACAAATATGAATATATGGAAGTTTTACCAAGCGCCGACGGTGGAAATATCAAATGTGATCGACATATTATTATAGGCTATGTCATTTCATGTATAAAACATTCTTCATATGTAAACCTGTTTTATAATCGATACAAACACATCAAACAGTAGAAAATAAGCCGACAAAGAAAAATAATCAATCGAAGTCACACATCGAGTCATTTATCGGATAGGCATCGAGACGTTGACTTTTCAATTAAGTCGACGTGCCGACAAGCTTTCGATTAATGAAACGGTCTGTTCCCGGGATATCGATGTTTAGAGGGTAGCCTAGCGTGTACGCACCAATTAGATCCCTCGGTGACTTATAGTGTGTTAACAATCGATATGTTTGATATCGATTAAATATTTTTGTGTTGATTACTATTATTGACATGTTATTTTATAAAGTTATTTTTAAAAAGCTGCAGTCTGCTGAATAACGTGATATCTATTAAATTAATATTTAAATATTATTTCCATTGCACCAATTAAATCCTGTTACCTTTTAGTATTATTTTCATTGCTCATATGTAAAAACTAGCCAAAGCCTAATCTTAAAAAAATTTAATGCATGTTTTTGTAACATACATTTTGAAATACATAACACATAACTTTGAATACAAATATTTTCAATAATTTTTACACTTTAGTTATTGTAAAAAGGATTGAAATCTATAGTCAAAGATACATTTTATTTTTAATATTGAACTTGTCTTTCATTTCACATATTGCATATTGTTTTTTTGATGGTATATAGATATAAAAAGTATTTTCACGCCCATATTTACGAAAAGGTAGACAGAGATACCCACCACTAAGATACTAAGTCCCTATCACTAACCGGGCACATATCCGATCCCGGGCAACGTTAATTTTATTAGAAAATTAAAAATATACATTTTACATTTTTTTTTGTTTCTTGACCCGGGTATCGAACCTGGGACCTCAAATAGTCAAGTCCCACACTGGACCGCTAGACCACAGAATAGATATACAAGCATGATATCATAAGCAAAGTTAGAAACAAGCCGATTGGATTAAGGAGGTTGCCGACAAACATACGATTAATCAATCATGACCTCTGTTCACAGCCAATCAGTGTCTAGGTTGTACGAACCAATTAGAAATATCGCTGTTGGATTTTGTAAATTTGATGAAACATCGATATAATATCGATATTTTGTCTCTTAGCGATTCTTGAACCGATAATATATCAATATTTTTTTATCTTTTAGGTAGGGCTATCTATCAAATAAATACGAGAAATTTTGAACTAATAAAAGCCTTTTGTGCGTTGCCAACAAACGACCAATCTATAAATTGCAGTCTCTTTTCACGAACAATAATTAATGTTCAGGGCACTAATTCTATCTCACGGTGTTTTACTTTAGTAAATAATCCATAAACTATATAACATAACACAGTTAACAAATTAATCGACCTTTGCTATCACATACACACACGCGTATAATGTAAATTGTAAACCTTAATTTTTTCCCGGTACCTAAATCCATCCAGATTCGCATTTTATATCTGCTTTGTCAATCTTAAATTTGTATTTTTCTACATGACCGATCCTGCGGAACATGCCCTTTCTCATTTTAACATCAACACTTTTTTTCCAATTCCACTCTTTCTCCGATCTCGCTATTGCAAATGTGGTCAGCGAGCGTTACACATTTGTTATTAATCCGTCTTTGTCATATCAATTTGCAGCAAGAGCCATTTATGCAAACAGTATAAATGGGAAGGTTTGGATGTGTGGTTGATACTTTGTACTTAGTTTCAATTAAAACATTTAAACGAATTGAAATATTTTTAATAGAATTTGGTTCAGACTTCGCCTAAGCTTAAAACTCTTACCACAAACACTGTACTCCATATTAAAACGACGAGCTTTTCTGTATAAAACGACTTCGAATAAAGGAGGAAGTTATACATTCTCTTCTTCCGACTTCTCCCGAATCGAACCGATTTCAAACAATTTTTTTCATTTGAAAGAGCGTATTTTCGAGATGGTCTCATTTCTATCAAATTTGGATCAGATTATGGAATCATAGAGAATAAAAAATATCTTCACGCCAATATCCCCGCAGGGGTAGGCAGATGCACAACCAGGACACCCACGATTAGCCGAAGACACTAAGTCCCACAAAGTGATAGTTGCCAAGCCTATCGCCAACCGGGCACAAATCCAATCCCGAGAAACCTTTTTTTTGTTAGAAAATTGAAAAAACCCAATTTTCTTTTTGTTGCCTAACCCGGGAATCGAACCCGGGACCTCATGAAGTCAAGTCTACCTGAACCGCTAGAAATTTTAGAGAAATCGATACAACACACATAAAACGTACAATTTGTTGACTCGACACACAATATGGCCGATTGTAATCAAATTGTGTCCAATTAAAACTGAATTAATGAATATGTAGATTGAATTTGAGACCGATTAGTTTTATCGTTAGCTAACTTGGTTATCTCTACATGAACTTGTGTCTTAGTTCTTATAAGTGTTCTGTCGCGAAGTAATTTTTCCTAATGTAAATACGTATGTATACTTAAAGGAAAATAATTTGTTTATGGTATTGGAAGGAAAACATCCTGACGCATTTCCTGATGGTAAGAAATTCACGCCGCTTAGAAATACCAAAGTGGTAATGGTGCGTCGCCAACCTGAGGCCGGGGTGTTAGGCCTCGAGCAAAAGTAAGCCTAATTGCAGCTACTTCTAATACAGATTCTTTGACAACAGAGCTCAGAGTTATTTAACGTAGATGCTGAATTTATTTATATCTATTGTGTAAGAAATCATTGCTCAATTTAATTACTTTTCCCCTTACTAATAAAACTTACTTACTCGTTGATATGGAGGCTGATTATGTATCTCAGTGGCCACCTCATAATGGAAAAGTGCACATCAAATAGCTGTCAAATGACGTGTTATATCCATCTATCTCCAGCGACCAACAGAAATACAATAGAGATAGCAAACACAAATAACGTCATTTGACAGCTATTTGATGTACACTTTTACATTTTGAGTTGGCCATTGAGATACATAATCAGCCCCCTGGTGCGTAACTTCATTTTTTGTTGGCAAAAGTGAAGTTACACACCAGATCAATGGGCTCGTGAATTAAAACTAAGGACATTAGAGTTTAAATTGATTGAGTTATATGTCTGGTTAGGGTTGCGAGGTCGCCAAACTTAAGACCAGGTCGTACATTTTGGGTAGAAAAGTCGGACAGCCTACATTATTGAAGATTTTGTCTCAGCATTAGGTACAACAAAAAGTATGTATGTAAAATAGTACTTATATAATATATGTGTATAATAATAACAACATACTTTCGTCGTCTGCGTTTGGCTCTTGGTTGTTCATGAAATGTAAGAAGCGTAGCCAAAGCCGGACTGGCCGAACACGCTCTAATTTAGCCGCACACGCAACCAAAAAGCCTGACTATGTCCGGATTTATCCGGACGCCTGTCCACGCTATATCTAGTGATATTTGTTTTAAAGAAAGTTATATAGAGATATTCTCTAGAAGTATCTAAGGATCTAAGTAAGTATACTTTACTGCGAATCGACTTAACTTCTGGAACACTTTCTAAAACCTGTCATAATCCAAAAACAAACAATATATTAATACATTCCGGATTTAAAAGAAGTTTGATAATATATAAATATTTTCAATCTAGAGATATAATTTGCGAGATATTCACAAGTTTAGTAAACTGATTTGATTATCATAATGTCTAGAAACATGAAATTCGGCACGAACTCTCTTGGCTTCTAGGTGCTTGCAAAGTAAGCAATTTCCGAAATCCAATACCAAGAGATGGAAAAGGGGTGCCTGTGCTGTATTACAAGGTAAGCTAGCAGGTTGTAACAATAATGTTTCCCGGTCTCGTAGTTTAGAAAATAGATACAAAACTTACCGTGGAAAGCGGTTCTTACTAGAAATACACATTGAAGTATTAAGTATATTTGTAAAAGAATATCACGATTACTTAAAATCTAATGCAGAAGTGCTAAACACAAAAAAATAGCATGCTAGTAATATAGACACTTATATCTACTGAAAAGGGATTAAGTATTTCATAGTCTATTTAACTTTGAGGATAGCTCAAGCATGTTCGTCTTCTAAATACTCGGCGATTTTATAACAGCGTTTTTTACAAAATTTTCTTCTACAAAACGGTGGAGTGAATTTTATGGAGATATGTATGAATGTGCCCAAAATGCTGCCGCTGGGTCCGAGTACTCAAATAACTCGGAAATAGCGGAGGCATCTGACGGCATTACGATGAAAGAAGTTGAATGAGATAAGAAGTATTAAATATGGTAAGGCTACGGGAGTAGATATGGTTACAGCTGAGATGATCAAACTTGATGGTCCTGCCGTCCGGGACTCTTTCTGGGTTCTCTGTAACAAATGTTGGAAGACCGGCAGTGTACCTGAAGACTGGCGACGTGCGGTCATCGTGCCCTTGTATAAAGGCAAGGGTTCACGCATGGACTGTACAAATTACAGGGCCATTAGTTTGATCAGCTTAGCATCAAGAGTGTATGGAAAAATAGTTGAAAGGAGGATTCAAGGGATGTCCGATGGAACATTGTGGGAGGCTCAAGGCGGTTCCAGGTTTGGAAGGGGGTGTACGGATCAAGTGTTTTCGCTCCTCAACATTGTAGAGAAGCATCTGGTTGTGGGTCAGAGGGATTTCTGTGGTTTTGCGGATCTCGAAAAAGCGTTTGATAGGGTTGTACGTAAGGAACTTTGGGACATTTTGCCAGATTATGGGATAGTCGGGTCCCTGCTGCGTGCGGTGCAGTCAATGTATTTAGCCTGTAAAGCGTGCGTGCGGGTGGATGGCAACATATCGCCTTGGTTTGATGCTAATATTGGCGTCAAGCAGGGTTGCGTGCTGACGCTTGTTTATCTTATATTTGGACAAATGTACTCAAATCTTAAGATCTTTGAATGTGGGAATGCGTGTGGGTAGTAAATTGGTGAACTGCCTGCTTTATGCAGATGATGCTGCACTTTTGGGCTCTACACCATCTGAGCTGCAAACACTGGTCACAGTTATGGAAGGAGATTGTAAAGAAAGGAGCTTACATTTGAATGAGATGAAAACCAAAATAATGGTATTTGAAAGAGACGTAGCCAGAACGGATGTAAGAGTTTTGGTCGATGATGTAGTGCTGGAACAAGTCAATGAAATTGTATATCTTGGTTGTGCTTTTAGCAGGGACGGAAGGTACACCGCGGATGTAGAGAGAAGATTGAGTGCAGGGAATAGTGTGAATGGAGCGTTGGGTAAGCTATTCCAAAGCAAGGTTTTGAGTCAAAAAGCTAAACTCGCTTTGCATAATTTTCCCAACGTTATTGTATGGAAGCGAGAGTTGGATATGTCAGAAAGTGCTTAAATGTAGGATAAATGCGGTCGAAATGAGAGCACTACGGAAAATCTGTGGTGTAACGCTCGCTGACCGCAATTGTAACAGTGAGATCCGAGAAAGAGTGGGATTGAAAAAAAAGTGTTGGTGTTAAAATGCAAAAGGGCATGCCCCGCTGGTTCGGTCATGTGGAAAGAATGACAGGTGAAAGATTGACAAAGCAAATATACAATGCGAATGTGGATGGATGTAGGTACCCGGGAGAATAGGGCTGACATTCCACGATCAAATCAATCGGATAATATCCGAGGGTGGTGTCAAGAGTCTCCGAAACTGGCGTGTTTGTATGAAAAGGGTAATGAATGTGAAGGAAGCAAGACAGGTTTGTCAGGATCGTGAGGTCTGGCACTCGATACTTTCTGCCTACCGCGTAAGGGACTTGGCGTGAAGATATGTATGTATGTATGTTCTTAAATAAAAAAATATTTCAAGGTAGATCTTTAATAACACTGGGCATCTTATATAGCATATAGCACGACCTTTTATCTTAAATAGTTTATTAATATTGGCCGTAAGAGTTTAATTTCGTAGCAGATATAATTTCTAAGTGTTGGCATAGTCAAATTAAATCAGGCGCGGGTAAGGCAATAGAAAAGCGGTTGCAGGCATTATCCGGAGCTGCGGTCGGATTGTCGGTTGCATCCTCCTGACGGCCACGGCTTGTGGCTAACGGCACGATTAGCCGCCCTCTCGTATACGGACATACCTACTGATATGTGTTTACTAAACTTTAAGTGTAGCTCCGGTTTTTTTATGTTAGAAAACAACGAATTAGAATTCGAAATCAGAATCAGAAGAATGCTTTATTAAATTTTACCATACAAATGGTACTTGTGGACGTCGTCGTCAGGCGAAAGAAAGAAAAAATGTTTATTTGCGGAATGTGTGTTTTGTAAATAAGATGTTACTAAGATATTTAAGTATATCGACATATTCTACCATATTTTGGTGTGCAAATATTTTAATATTAACAAAAATTATGATATTTAATTACATGCACTTTAACTTTTGAGCCTATTATTTATATGTATAACTAGTTTAATTATTTGAAAAATGAAATTTATTTATTTGAAAAAATGTGTGTTAAAAAAAGTTACAAAAGATATTTGATAATACCAACATATTTTACCACGTTGTGGTGTGCAAACATCTTTAAAATTATACAAATTTATTATTAAGATTTATAACATAATAGGTTTAACCCTAACTACCATAAGCTACCACCGTTTCCAAGCCTAGCCAGTCAGGAGAAGAAGCGGAACCATTATCCTGATGGTGATAAAAAACCGTCGTTTATAAAGAATATTGGGATACAGGATATTACTGGTGCGTCGCTATTATATGGCTAAGATTTTATACGACGTGTATAAGTCCTACAGTTACAAGTACTGGCCACCCTATTCTTCATCTCGGAACATTAGGATGCTATTACTGAATAACATTATTCGGGTTGGTCTGTGGACGTGTAGTGTAGTTTATTATTACCTACTGGTATTCTCGGAGCTCCTGTATTGTCTCAGTTCTCATAATCAGCTCCTGGGGTTTTAGATTGTTGTAAACATTTATTTGCATCCGTCTGGACTGTAGATTTATAATAATTGTAAGAAGGAAATAAAGTTTCGTCCAAAACCATATTTGTTTTTACCGTCTAGAATGTCTTTAATGAAAATTACATTGATTGAACATTAGTAGCTTATATTTTAGACAAATGACGTGATTTTCTAAATAGCAAAAATAATTTCATTGCTTGTAATTTCCTTTTCAGTATGGAGAACGGATGCAACATGGACTAACAAACATTCATTCCCAAGCAAATTCTTCTATCTACCAATTATCTACTGCGATGTCGTAGATAATTGGTACGACGTCTAGTAGTTGATGGACAGAGTAGTTGTAGTAGTTGGCGGTCAGAGTAGAGAAGAATGAAAGATGATTATTATAAATACATCTTAAAAGTAAAGTAAAGTATCTTCATGCCCATATACCGGAAGATACTTAGTCCCACAGTGTGATAGGTGGCAAGCCTATTGTCAACCGGGCACATATCCAATCCCGAGCAACATTTTTTTATTAGAAAATTGGAAAAACCACATTTTATTTTTTTTTGCCTGATCCGGAAATTGAACCCGGACCTCATGAAGTCAAATCCAACATCTGGACCGTTAGACCACAGAGGCGACCAAATACATCTTTTGTTGTTAAATCTTTGTTCTTGTAATAAATTAGAAGCCTGTGAAATTTTATCATCATTGGTTCGATTTTTAAACACAAACTTGAACAAAACTTCATTTTCTTGGCGTAAATATAATCTGAAGGGAAATCCTACAACTGCTCTTTTTATGTTCTTTCTTTCTTTCTTTCTTTAGGTTTTGGCATTCGCGTTAACATTTTGCCATTAGTCAAGTAGAAATTAGTATCAATTTTCATCAAATTTACCAAAATAAGGATTCAATTATAATTAGTCATACATCATGTTAGGGTCTTGGGTAAAGCGGTTGCCTCATTACTCAAGCTCATATAGCGAGATTTGACGGCAACGAAGAAATCCACGATACGCTAATTTCTTCATGATTATTTCATTTGTGCACTTTCACTGAACAAAATTGTACAAAATGCCACCAAAATTGACTAATTTCACTCAAGATAAATACGAAATTCAATAAATATGAAAAAAATCGCCCATCTTTTTTCTCGATGGCGCTAAAAAACCCTTTTTATGTTTACTTAACAGAATTTAATTGATATTTTTTCTTTGTTTCAGGTACGTGCAGGCAAAATATTACAATACAAACAGTAAGTTACTTACCAATGCCAGAAATCTGTATTGCATTGTCAGTAAAAGGTATCAATTCAATCTTATCATTTCACTTATCACTCACATTTTTTTAACAATTTCTTTTCGTATCATCAACTAATTTATATTTTTGTAATACATTCTGATTAGCCGCAACACATTACCTTTTTATCACCATTTTCACCGAGTTGGTCCGGGCTCCTTTGCAGAATAGACCATCTGCCTTCCTGCCTGGCAGCTCGTAAAAGGCGAGCATAGGCTTACCGTCACTAATACCGTGACATCTGACTAGGTGGTAGAGATTCACAGCGACTCGTCAGGTTTGGCGCTTGCTGTTGACTTGTTCCGGTTCGGAGGGTAGGGTAGCCGGTAAGCTTAGTTTTCTTCGAGGCAACTTACTTTTCCCGTCCTAAGGTTGGCAACGCACTATTACCACATTTGGTATCTTTGGGCGGCGTGAATTTCATACCATCAAGAAATGCGTCTGTTTGTTTGCCTACCAATATCATAAAAAAACATAATGTCAGTGCTCGCTTTTGTCTTATTCTAGTTGGGAGAGTAGAATAACTAATCCACTTACGCAGCTAACTTTAAATGTAATCATCCTGTTCGTCACACGATATTAACATATTTGATGCTTTAAAGCGATGTGAAATTTGTACCACCAGAAAACCCCCTTTTTGCTTTACGAAACAATCTAAAAATTTGTTGTTGTGTATAAAAAGTAAAATTTACCGTTCCTTAACTTTAAATCCGACATATTGATTGCGCTATCCACACACAGTAGATAATAGAATTGGCAATAAAGTTGTCTTTAAGCACATTTAAACAGCAATTGTGGTCTGCGTTCGATCGTACTTAGATTATTTGCTGCTGGCTGCTGCACCGTACTGCTGTACACCAATTCAAATTAATAATACGCGAGCAGTTACGATACAATCAAACGTACAACAAGATATGAAAAAATACAGATTTATTTAAAGTTAAAACACTTTTATGTACTTACTTTTGACAGCAAGTCTTTCTTTGTAAAACTGTCATATTTAAGTTAATTAAATTTAATATATTTATTAAAATTAAATATTTTAAGTTCATTATAATTCATTTATTCAAATTAACTATATAGAGAAATATGTGACATCTGACTAGGTGATAGAGTTTCGCATTGACTCGCCCAGATTGGTACCACCGCCTTACCTATTTCTGCCACCATAATATCAATGCTTGCCGTTGACGTGTTCCAGTTCAGAGGATAAGATAGCCGGTAAACTTACTTTTCAGGTTGACAACGCACCATTACCACCTTTGGTATTTCTAGGCGGCGAGAATTTCTTACCATCAGTAAATCCGTCTGCTTGTTTGCCTTCCAATATCATAAAAATAAAATATGTAGAGTCTAAACAGATACGTTTAGAAGGAAACGTGTATTACAAACCTAAGGGCTGACCATATCTGAGCGGTCAGAGTTGGGGGGTGCAGAGATAAAATTGCTATGGTCGTTTGAGGAAATGAGATAAAAATAATAACTCATACACGAAACAACAAATTAACAATTTCATTTAACTAGTAGTCGCCCGTTGGTCGAAATTCGACTATAATATATTTTAACATCTTGTTGATAAGAACGCCATCTTCATTTCTCAAGACCAACTACTTTGTTTCCAAATTTTTTAGTGCGCCATCTATGATTTTTTATCGTTATCATCAATATATTTGTTTGTGTGTGTGTCAAAGCATGGTAGTGTGGGTAATATTTTATTTATTGATTTAATGTAGTTTATAAGCGTTAATTTTGAAAAATGTTAGCGTTCCGCACGTCTCCTACACATAAACTATAAGTGTTCCAAATTTCATACTCCTTCGTCAGCGCAATTTTCTTACAAAGGGGTCCAAAGTTTTTGCTTCACGTATTAATATATAGATAACAAAATACACGGATATTATGCGATCAACACTAATAATACGTTAATTACGAAATGTAATCAAACGATAGGAGACGGATGCGATGATTAAAAATAACGGATATGATGCTATATCGAAATTATGAAATTTATTAACAAGTTTGAGTATTAAATTTAATTGCAGCTGCAGTCGATTAAAGCACGTTATGAAATTATCAACTGCTGCGCTTTAATGTACCAATTCAAATTATAAGTAACTGCTAGTGAAATATTGAGTAATGCAATCATAAATAGGTTAAATTTAATTGCGATCTTTGATGAAATCCAGAGTGTGTGAACTCTTGCACCGATCTATTACTAATCATGTTCATCCCATGAAGCTATATTAACTACTGGAGGTGAAACTCCAAGTATAGATCGGATCTCGATTTCCAAATATTGCTAACTCACTCTAGTAAATCGTCCTCTCTTTCTTTTTGACTTTTGCTAATTGACATCAAAAGCTTCTTAGAAAGACAGGTCGGTACACTAGAGTGAGTCAGAATTTTTTGTTAGAAGTGTCTCCTGCAGTAGTAACGTAGCTTCACGATTCATCCATTATGTAGTTTTTGACATATTTAAACAGATATATTCGATACAAGAAATGTGATAGCTGGTTCAACACAACATTCCAATTGCCGACAATATTAATACATATGGAAACTATGTAGACACAAAAAAACATTTTGTGAATAATGTAACGTAATTGGTAATTGTAGCCCATTTAGATAAAACTACAAAATAAATCCATGATGTACGAAAAAATGTAATAATGGATGCGGTATGACTGAGCCTTCAATATTTACCACGTAGTTTAAGAGAATGCAATTACATTCTATTGAGACCTGAGAGGCTATTAGACTAATAACTGCTGAACCGAACGCAGGCTACAAACTAATACTTCCGTTTATAATCTACGATACGAATACGAGGCAATCAAAGCCAAATTGGGTGTTATAGTTACCATAAGGCTTGAGGCTACTAAGTATTGCAGGTTAAGGTCGATTGCATGTTAGTTTTTTTTTTAATTTGATACAAATTGTTGCGGACTCGCTAAACTTATTTAAAGTGTTCGCTGTCTTCTTTTAAGGATAAAACTAGAAAGAGAGAAAACACTTGTAGTGATATCATATTACATTTTTTATGACATTTCTATAGACTTTTAAACTATTCCTCGGAAAACGTTGCTTAAAAACGTCCTGAGTTGACATGCTCAGATTAATTTACCACGTCTAAATGTTCGATGTCTTATTGTTTCATTTTCATTAATAATAAATTTGGATGGTGCTTAGCCGAATTTCATGTAGTAATCATTTAATACAGTTTTTATTATGATCAGTGGATTAGCGCCCAGATAAAGAAGTGCAACATAGAATCATGTTATATGAACAAATACTTTATGGATATACGAATGTGACTATTATCGTATAATATAATATAATAATATTAATTATATAATAACCGCTGCATTGAACCTAGTTCAGGTACGTACCCCTGTTTATAATTCACGGTATGGAGACGGGTGATTAAAATTATTACTACAAAAATTTAATATTAGGTTTTTTAAAACGGTAGCTAATGATTTGATTAAATACACAATACCAATACGTATCAACAGTTGAAAGAAAAAACCTAACTGCAAGCAAAAAAATATCGAAAATAATAATGACAAAAAAATCTTGCGATTTAAATGGTGTATACAACACATTTCTATATTTCACAAGGTGCAGCTTACTTTTGATACAACCCAAAAAATAATCAAAATATTTAATATGATTGCTATGATTTATCACTTCCAATGTATTTTGACATCATAAAATTTATGCAATGAGAATCTCGAGTAATGGCATTAGGTTTTTTTATGATAGTGACATTTTTATAAAAGAAATAGCTCTTACATTCATGTAATAAAGACGTATTCGCGATACACTTTAAACACACAAATGTATAATATGACAGCTATAAATCGTTTTTGGCCCGCTTATACTGTAAGAATAACTGTTCATGTGTATGAAATGTATTAAACGTGAGTTAATAATTCAATATATTTTCTCCATATTGGTCCCTGGGCTCTCCACAAGAATATGGTCCAACGGCCTTCCAACCAAGCAGCTTGTAAGGGGCGAACGTCGTTTTAAGTGTTACTAGCACCGTTACCTTGACTAGTTGGTAGTGTTTTCCGACAATTTACCTAGTACTGTACTAATACTTATTTCTATTCTAAGACTACCTTGTGCAAGACAAAAAAAAGGATGCATGAAAATGGAATATCGATCTTTGTTTAAAGACAAGCTTTTGTCAAGCCTGTTGTTACTGCCCTCCTCCCCCCATAATGTTAGCGCTTGCCGTTGACCTGTTCTGGTTCGAAGGATAAGGTAGCCGGTAAACTGACTTACTTTTTAACATAGCGACCTAAGATTGGCAACGCACCATTACCACCTATGGTGTCTCTAGGTGGCGTGAATTTCTGTTTGCTTGTTTGCCTACCAATATCATAAAAAAAACTTAGCTAAAAAAGCTTATGTAGCTTGAAGTGTCGGTTTAAGTATGTGTATGTGTGTGTCTGTAGAATCACAACTTTTGAACAGATGGAGCGATTTGATACGGTTTTTTTTTTGTTGAAAGCTAACGTACTCGAGATAGTTCTTAGCTACTTGAGGCACGTTTTGCCTTCTTCGGCGGTAATTGAATTTTTAAAAGTATGATTACTATGTTCTTTTCATTGACCCATTAATCTTGCTTCTGTTAAAAAAAACAACGAAGCGAAAATAGTTTTTCACTTTAAATAAATACATTTTGTACTCCAATGTAAGTAAAATGAAAGGTTCAAAGTTAGCATAGCACCAATGCATTTTCCGTTTATTTTCCTAACCCCTTTTTATGCCAGCTTAAAATGTTTACATAATTTGAACGTGAAACAGTAAGCCTGCTTTAAATTGGGTCAATCCCAAAGGGCAAGCATGGGTTCGGCTCACATAATAGGGTCTGTAGCCCTTATCGTGACGACAAATGTGCGTGTTTAGGGCGCAATGAATTATAACAAAACCCTCATAAATTAACTGATCACATCATAACAATTCTGTGGACTAACGCTCCAGCTACCCATTACATTATACTTATTATATTTTGTCCTAGAAGTTTGAACGCTTTTTGTTGTACTAAGGGTCCAGCTTATCATTAGTCCGATTACGAGTGATTGTGTTTTGTTATTTGGTTTTTGTGGTAGACCACAAGTATTCTAGAGAAATCTCTAGTTGTATAAAAGCTGTCAAAAGTCTCACTGTTCAGTTTTGTTAGGGCCATTTGCACGTTTCTGGTTTAAGTATATATCTCTAAGTAAGTTTTTAAAAAAATAAATATTCCTGGACAAATCACACAAATTGAATCTAACCCCAAAGTAAGCAAATTATATGCTTGTGTTATGGGTGTTAGTCAACCATTCTAATACATAGAAATACTTAAATAGATACCAGAATATATTTAATGAACACCCAGACCCCGAAATGCAGACATCTAAATGTTCATCACACAAATGCCTGCCCCCGTCGGGAATCGAACCCGAGCCCCACGATTGGTCGATGTAGTTAGGCGTGTTCGCTAGCCACTCGACCAACGAGGCGGTCTTTTTATGGTATTGGAAGGCAAACAAGCAGATGGATTTCCAGTTGGTAAGAAATTCACGCCGCTTAGAGTCACCAAAGGTACTGGCTCGTTGCTAACCTGAAGCCAGAATGTTAGACCTCGAGCAAAAGTATATTTATAAGCTTATCCTCCGAACCGGAACACGTCAACGGCCAGCACTGATACTAAACTACTACTGACGTTAAATTTGACAGAATAACTCATTACTATATGTATCTCAGAAAGGTGCAGGCGAATGTTTAAAAATATATTTAACCCTTACCTTTAGTTTTCCTCCGTCCTGTCCCGTGTAAAACGAAGGTACACATTCAAATCCTGTCCGTGGATGTGGAGAGATTCTCCTTACGGTGCGTTGGTGTCTACAGTGTACATCGTACAAAGTGGATGTTATTGTAGTCTGTCTTTTAGGATCTAGACCAGGTTTTCCCATTTTTTTGTGTCGGAACCCTAATTGACGATATTTTTGGCGGAACCCTATTTTGATAACCAAAGACATTACGTTGTAGTTTGAATATTTTTCATGTGAGACTTTAAAATAAGAAACAAATCATAAATGAAGAATAACCTTAACTAGGTATTTTAATATGTAAAAAAGGACTTCACATATTTTCTTATAATAGGACATATAGTATTGTTATAGGATAGGTAGGACGCGGAACCCTTGCGCCCTTTCTACGGATTACCAGGGTTCCGTGGACCACCTTTAAAGAACCGCTGAACTAGACTACAATTGCAACCGGGACACAAGATAGCGAAACACAGCGATTTTTACAATCTCGCTATAGTTTGCGCTGTCTTATAACCCTTACCGTCGTACTACAATAAAATTAAACACTCATTGAACACTTGTTTTAATAAACACTAATTAACTTAATTAAAATAATTAATAAGAACATTTATATTCTGAACCAATAACATTTCGCCATGTCCTTATTATTATTATTTCTGCCAACATAATGTCAGCGCTTGCCGTTGGCGTGTTCCGGTTCGGAGAATAAAGTAGCCGGTAAACTTAGTGTTGCTCGAGGCCTAACATCCCGGCCTAAGGTTGGCAACGCACCATTACCACATTTGGTGTCTCTAGGCGGCGTAAAATCCTAACCATCATGAAATCCGCCTGCTTGTTTGCCTTTCAATATCATAAATAAAATGTTATCCCCGTGTAGCATATTATTGGTTGAATGTCTATTTTAGAACAGTGTTTAGTTAAACACCCGTCTTATTATTTTATGTTAATTGTTAATATTACGTCTCTAATTTCCGTTACAGTAACACAGCAGTTAATAGTCGTGGGATCGCAGTCGTAAAGTTCACTATTTCAGAATATAGAATATAGAATGTGAAACTCATATAAAAAATAAGTTTCACCAAAGTTATCGATAAAATAAATCGTTTGTTGAGAGAATTTATCTTCGAGATAAGTCGTAAAATATTTTAAATTTTATGTGTTGATTTTTATATACAAATATGAATGTTGATTTCTTGTCACGAGCATTAATGGTGTTTACACTCGATTGACTCGATTGTAGAATTATCTAGCGAATATAATGTGCGGTCTATCCCACTAACGCCTCTAATCGCCTCTGTGGTCTAGCGGTTCAGTTGTTGGACTTGACTGCTTGAGGTCCCGGGTTCGAACCCCGGGTCGGGCAACAAAAAGAGTTTGGTTTTTCCAATTTTCTAATAAAAAAAATGTTGCTCGGGATAGGCTATGTGCCCAGTTGGCGATATGCTTGCCACCTATCACATTGTGGGACTTAGTATCTTCGGCTAGTCGTGGGTTGTGTCTCTGCCAACCTCTTCGGGGATATGGGCGTGAAGATACTTTTTTTTTATTTCACTAACGTAGCGATTATGAAGTGCGGAATATTCCACTAACGTAGTTACTTGAACTAAGTGGCAGAATCCATCAATAAATTTATGAATACATATATTATTATATATGTATCTGAATACTTAGATTTTTTCTAGAACAGTTTATGTACTTCCAAATAGTTTTTTTTTTTCTCCATAAGAAGCTACTGAGCATCTACTTCGACATTACAATCTAGTCTATAGACTAATGAGTAATTCTAGTTTCTCTTAATCTTCTAAGCTACAGTCTCTAAGTATAGTCCATCAACTTTTACTTAGTGTCTCTAAACTTAAGTTCCATTGGTATCTTGAACTTAAAACACTGTCACTTGATTTTGGCACTAGCATGTTGTGAATCTACACAACACTACACTAGTTCGTATGGCTTTGTCCTTTTCAGTTTTCTCGTCTTACCTGTGATATCGAGGAGCTGGATTGCCTCGATGTTCACATGATGATGAAGTTTTTGGTGATGAGCTTGTGCACTTCCAAGTAGTGAAATAAAAAACACATACAAAAATATTTTCCCTCGTGGGGTAGCCAGAGAGTCTCAGGTGCCGATTCCTATAGATCTTCCAACTCTTTTCATACCAACACACCAGTTTCGGAAACTCGTGTCACTCCTACGATACATCTTATTAAAATGTTCAATTATGATTAAATGTTCAAAATTTATTAAAATGTGATATTTAAAATATTATATATCAGTATAATCTACGAGTATTTACTAATATTATAAATGCGAAAGTTTGTCTATCCCTTGATATTTTACGGGTAAACCGCTTTAATGATTTTGATGCAATTTAATTTTTATACATCTAAAGATCCGAATCCAAACATAGTCTAAGCAACCTCCAAAGAACAATAGGAAATGGAAGTTTGTATGAAAATCATAATAATTTTACGCAGACGAAGTCGCGGGCATGCCGCTATTGTTATAGTATATTATTACAGCCGCAATTTTTTTGAAATTTTACTAATAAAATAAGTCTAATTTTAATTAATTATTTGTATGATCAGTAAAATTTTGCGGTAACATAAAAAAAACATTAGACGTAATTTGTTGAAATTAGCCGAAAATTCCGCAGATAAATGAGGTTTGCCAAAAACAATTCCAACAAAATACAATGTTGAAATTGAACCAAACTTGAGTTGCCCACCGTAACGTGATTAAAGCGCTCATCACACTCAGATATGCAAACGCTATTAAAGCGTGATGGCTGAATCGTAAATGCAACTACGAAAATATATCAACCGTTATTATTCGCGCACAAACTTTATAGTGCGCCATAAATCTCAATAGGTTAAATTGCAACCATGATGCTGCATTCCTGCTCTTGGCATTGGGAACGTGTTGTGTACCCCACAAACAATACGAGGACGTGTTTACGTTGTACCTCTAAAGTTATGATCGTGTTTTAAATATCGAACGTTGTATATGAATTCCTTCTTCTTATTTGCTTGGCATGATTTATGATTTTGCCACAAACACACCTCGTAGCATAATTATGCATATTCACATACAGGACCTGTGCTACTTCTTGAAAACTATTGTTAGCCTTCATAAGAAATAAATCATTAATATTGAGACCGTTTAATATTTTTTTCTTTTTTGTTACATTCTTTAATATACGAGTATATAACACAAAATATATACTTTAAGCATTTTCTAGCTTAAATCTAAAACAAATGATATTTTAATTAGTTTAAAAACGTATCTTCACGGCCATATCCCCGAAGAGGTAGGCAAAGGCTCGTCCTCAAAAGTCCCACACTGTGACAGGTGGCAAGCCTATCACCAACTAGACACAAATCCAATCCCGGGCAACGATATTTTTGTTTTTATAAAATCGTAACATCTTTTCCTTTTGCTGCCCGATCCAGGTTCGATCCTGGATCCTCGTGGAGTCAAGTCAAAGTCCACTACACCTTTACACCACAAAGGCGATTACAGTAAATTTAAGTTTAGGTATGTTAGGTTTAAGTTTTTTAGGTATATGCTGTTTTAAAGCAATGACAACAATTATGTCTAACAATGAGCAAATTTCATCAATGTAAATGCAAAGATGTAAAGTGGTAGCATGCCAGTTGCGTCATCGCAAATTTGTAATACCTAGTCCTGCTGATAGCCGAACCTGGGAGAATAGTCGTGTCGCTGTTGTGTCGCTTCTATTTCCTATTTCGGAAGATGAAAATGCAGACTGATCTTCCGGTGGTACACGTATGAGTTATTGAGGACCCAAATATAGTAAAGAACTTACTTGCCAACTCTTATTAGTCTAATCGAAATATGACTTAAAAACCTATGTAATTTGTAAAATAAGTGTTTTCGTACAATTTATTTTTAAAACGAAATCTTAAGCTTAAAAGGCAAAGAAGCAGGTCAAGTAGAATCTTGAGTGAAATAAATTTGGAGACATGCACCCACCGCACCTCCAGTCAAGCAATATGTCTACTTCAGGGGATAAGCCCCTTTTAAAAGAGCTCACATGCTGCCATGCATAAACCAACCACTTACTCTTGTAAATATGGGACATATTTTTAAACTAGTTGGAGCAATGGCTTTACGTACAATTTTTCTTCTTTAAATATTCTTGTAGTAGTTTTGAAGTGAAAACTTCTTTAGCGGCGTTGGATTTTTTTTTGGAATGGGTAAAAACTTCTAAACTCGCGTCAGGACACGTGATCTGATCGAAAGTTCGTAAGATGGGGCAGGGCGCTTGCGCGAATGTTCGTGTTGTCATGTTTGTGTAAGATAGCGCAATAAATGAATATTGTATTCTACCACATAAGTAATAGTACTTTCATACTGATAATTAAAGCAATTTGTGCAAAATTATTCCCTTACCATTCCAAATAAATTATCAAAAATGCACAACTTTAATATTCAAGTTTTCACTTCTGCCGGTACTACCGGAGTGCAACCCCTCGTTTTTTTTAGCATCAAATCTCATTGCAATCCGTTAAATGGCTTTCTCGTATAGTAGCTTTTTTATTATATTGGAAAGGAAACAAACCAACGGATTTCCTGATGGTAATAAATTCACGCCACTTACAGACACCAAAGACGTTAATGGTGCGTTGTCAACCTGACGCTGGAATGTTAGGCTTCGAGCAAAATTATGTATACCGGCTACCTTATCCTCCCAACTGAAATACGTCAACGGCAAGCACTGACGTTATGGCGCTAGGATAGGTTAGGCGGTGAGATCAATTCGACGAATCGTTAAACTCTATCACTTCGTCAGTTGTCATGGTGTCGGTGACGATAAGCCTATGTTCGCCTTTTACGACCTGCTTAGCCGGAAGATAGGAACCTAGGAACCCGAACCAAAAAAATTTTTTCTTTCTTTTTCTACCTTTAAGTTCTCAGATATGTAGAATATACGTACCAGGAATGATCAGGTCTTATAAGTGATTGTGGTTATATATGTGACTTCAAATATTTTGAATTTAAATACTGACCACATTTTTACCTATCGTAAAGAATCGAAACGAAATCCAAAAATGGTTAAAAGGAAAAAGAAAATTGAAAAAGTTGCATGAAAAAATGAGAAACTCAAATGAATTTTTGCGATAGATTTTTGCTTAAAATCTTAACTAGAGGGCGTTAGTTAGTTTTCCTTAGCTTTTATTTACAAACAAATGATTTCTGATTGATAGAAGGGTAGGAAAAATAGAATTACTTCAAAAGAACACCTTCCTCACACTATTCAAGATTAAACTGGACCAAAGAGTAAAATATCTTAATACAAATTTCTCTATCAAACGAGATCAATCTTTGAGAACATTTTCTATACAACAACACTAATGGCCTTTACGAATTATCGTTAGTGTACTTGGACGTACTTTACCCGTAAACTGTGTCACCGGACAGTCAACTTTATGTGATGAGCTTTTGGTTGAATTTTCTTTATGAGTCCATAATGATAGCTGAAATTCTAGGAACAGCAAATGGTCTAGCTCGGTCTAGTTCTAACGTCAGTAAGGAAGTGATTAATACTGAGATAGGACAAATGATATAGTAAATTCATGTATAATCTGCGCATTTAGAACAGAATACATAGCATCGTGGATTGACGACCAACACAGCTATTGTTATGTTGCCCTTGTCCTATTTGTGTGTTTTATTTTCGAATTATTTAATCCTATCCTATCCTATTAATTATTATATTATAGATGCGAAAGTTCGTGTGCTTGTTTGTTACCCCTGAACGCAAAAACTGCAGAACCGATTTTAATGAAATTTGAAACACACATAAAGGGTAACTTAAATTAATAAATAGGATAGTTTTCATTTCGAAAAAATGTTGTTCTAGCAGGGTCTAGACGATAGAGGCGATAAATAAAGAACTTGACTTCACGTGGTCCTGGGTTTGATGGCGAGCGATCTTCGGATTATGGGTGAAGATACAACAAATTTTGGATTTAGTTTATACGCTAGTACTACCTGATTGAGTACTATTGAGTACTACGCTGATTCGAGCTATCGATATTTCGCTTATTTTGCACGCGGACTTAATTGTAAAAGCTAATTTTAAAAAAAATTGCTAAAAACTGTTTTATAAAATAAACATATTTTAGATTTGCTTTCCCAAGGAGTCAATCTTACGAGGAAGCACAAGTCTTGAAAATTATGAAACAGTAAAAGAGGAAAAGCAATTTGACATACGGATTTGTAGAGGAGATTCAATTAACTAATAAAGGGATAATTATCATTAGTTAATAAAGTAGTAAAAAAATAACTTCACGTCCATATCCCTGCAGAGGTAAGCAAAGACACAATAAGGGCTGCCATGATTAGCATAATAAAGTAATAAAAGAATTACCTTTTTTTTTCTTTAGAAAACTGTTTCTTATGGGCTAACTAATTCTTTGTTCATTACGTTTACATCGGCAGTTTCATAGCCAGATGTAAATATTTTTCATCAAAAATATCATTAGTTAGTAGGACTGTTTTTTCATAAAAAAAATCATACGATTTTGTAAGGGTCTTGGTCCCTCTGCTGCATTAGAATGCGCTTATCGACTCCAGCACGCGCCAAATCCAAGCTTAAGTATTGGAATCGATATTTACTCTTCATACTCTCGTACCCAGGGATTATTACCCCGTTATCGGAACTGGATAAATTACTTTATTACAATCTCCCGGAACCCTTTCCCGTGCCAGCCATTTTGCGACTTGATAGAATTTTCGAGAGCGAAATTTTCTTTTCGCATCATTATTTTCTGAACTGAATTTGTATTATGCAAAATAAGTTTAGAGGCTTTGCAAGCGATATTCTGATATGGAATATATTTATACCTTTAAACTGCATGGAAAATAATATTTGAAAAACTTGGAGAACTAAAGCGGTTTACATAAATATCTAGTCTATCCTCCTGGTCCCTGGACAGCGACGCACCTGTAACTGTAACAAGTTCTTTGCTGTAGTTACTGGTTTGTTATCCTATTTTAGGGTCCCCTGAAAAACCGTATAACTATTTTAAGATTATTAACAACAAAGTTTTATTCTTAAGTCAGTTAAAATATTATATGTCATTGTAATAAAAAACTTAAAGGTAATTTAATTTTTCATTTGTAAAAGATACGTTTTGCCTATCGCCTAAAAAAGTAATGACAATTCGCCAACTTGAGAATAGTTTATCAAAGCCTCTTTCAGTTCAATCAGAACATAACAATAGCTTACTAAGCACTGAAGTACTGCCATCAGGATGTAAGGTAGTCGGTAGATTTGAATGAGTTACTGCACGACTGCGTCATAAAAACTGTTAAATTACTGCACTATTTAGTGATGAAGTCACCAAACCTAGCCCAAAACAAATCTCATCTGTTTCATCAAACCCAGCCATTACAAATGGGGTTTTAATGAAATCGTCATCCAGTTCCAGCGTAATGGATCAAAGCGATTCAAAGTTTATCGTGTATAGCGATACTTACTGTAATGGCTAGCCTAATTAATTATTGCTCCCAAACCCTTTTAGTCCCAACCCAACGAAACGTGTTGGTAAAATTAGAGTGGTCATCCGTCTTGCGAGACGGCACTGCAAACTAGACCTCCATTATAATAACGATCCCTTTGGCGCGTTTTAGCTCCTAAATCTCAGACGACTGTCATCCATTGGTTATAAATAATAATAAACAAGCAGCACTGAAACAATCCATAGCTATGTGAAGCCATATCCTGCTAGTGGAATAATATAATCATTTAGATTGAAAGATTACTTACGGCCAATATTAATAACCTATCTAAGATTAGAGATTGTGCTATTTTAATTAGGTTGCTAGGTAACCGCTGCTATTTTTAAAAATTAACAAATATATCTTAGCAACAAAGCTCTTAGAGGTCTATCTTTATCTGTAGATAGGTAATTAATATTGCTCGTTAGTGAATAAGTTTGATACAACTTTTTAGCGGCAAAGTTTGCCTCCAAATCTGACAGTTATGTGCAATTAATTTTTAGAAATTGTTGTATAGGTTGTATAGGTTGTTTGTATTTAATTGTTAATTATGTTTTTATTAGATCACAGCTTCTTATTTTGGTTTTGCTAAAAATAAATCTCTGTCACAAAGGGATTAGTTCACTTTTTAATTACTGACGGAATAAAATGGGTTTTATAAGTTTGACGTGTCTTTGTGTGTGGGTTTTTGAACGGATGGACCGATGGGGATGGTTCTCAACTACAATACGCATAGGTTTTGTTGGGAGTTATTATTTTTGTTTTTCTTTAAAAATGTGAAATAAAGTATTAATGACAAATTAAAAATCACAGACAAAACAGTGTTCAATGCTAGAGAATACAATATTTCTATGAATATAAATTCGATATTTTTATGGACAATGGAGGAAACTAGTTCGGCTTTTTGGCAGTGAATCCATGTTTATCTGAAAAGATTAGGTTACGGAGATATATTTGGCTTCCACTCTGCATTTGTCTACAAATACAAGTTAAATGCAGGATTGAACAATGTTAGTGAATTGTGAACAGTTTTCCCAATAATGTTTTATAGACTCTGGCAAACGAAAGTAGACACTGGTATTATTTACAAACTTTTTATATGGCAATGATTCTAAGAATGTCAACATAGACAAACAATGACCACATGTCAAGATGGTTACTGTAATTATTAGCTCTAATTGCACGATATTTTAGTCCTTTCGAGTTAAAATGTAAATAAAACGATTAGAGTATGGGTGTGGTAGTTCTTGTTTAGCATGACTCCCAAACTTACAAAAAAATAACAAATGCTATTATTCTAATCATTTTCAATTGTCCGAGTTGTTTTGTTGTGTTATTTGAAGTATATATAATATACCTACGTGACCGTGTTTGTGTGTATGTGTGTCTGTCTGTGGCATTGTAATTTGAACGAATCGGCCGATTTCGATTCCAATGATTTTATTTGAGAGCTGATGTGATTTGATTGTTGGGTTCTTTCCATATACCTAAGATTTGTCGGAGTTTCATTGAACATTTTTAATTTTAAGATTATTTGTAATGTGTAATAATAAAGTAGAATAACATTTTAAATTATAAATTTCCGCCATAAGTACCCTAGTTTTTAGTTAGACTTTCTTTTTCTGTCACTATGAATTCAGAGTTGTTCACTTTTGTGTTTCGTGCTGGAGGGTAATTTAGCCTGTTTAGTAGCACTGTACAGACGCATCCGTAATATTTTGGCGTTTATCTCTTACCCGAAAGAAAGTGCGTGCGTGCGTGTTTGTTACCTTACATTAAAAAAACACCCAAAATGTTAATGCTACTTCCCGTTATCTAACATTTCTTTCATACTTTAACAAGTGGCTTTGTGGGCAAATATGAAAAATACAACTTTCTTTCACTGCGGTCAGTTTAGACATGCAGCAAAAATTTGAGCGCGACCTCGTCACGATTCTGTCACGACATAGTCATTACACCGTCATGACATCGACACGACACCAACAGGACATTGTCACCGACACCGTCATCGTCTTCGTAACCGTTAATATCATTCATTACCTTTGCCTTTGTCAGTGTTACTGTTACATTTTTTAAGTAAATTTCCTTTTAATTAAAAAGTCCGATGAAGTTGAAAACATTAAGAGGTTAGTTATATTTTAGCCACTTAGCCATTTTAGCCTTACCACCGTAATATCCACCCAATTTCACTTAATTTCGAACTTGAAAATTGTATTGCCTCTGTGGTCTTGCGGTCCGGCGTCGGGCTTGACTTCTTGAGGTCCCGGGTTCGATTCCTGGGTCGGGCAACATATAAAGACTTTGTCAGAAAATTTAAATTTTCTAATAAAGATAATGTTGCCCGAGATTAGCTATGTGCCCCGGTGACGATAGCCTTGCTACCTACAACATTGTGGGACTTAGTGTCTTCGGCTACTCGGGCACCCACGACTAGCCGAAGACACTAAGTCCCACAATGTTATAGGTAGTGGTTGTGCCTCTGCCTACCTCCACTTTTTTTCTTTTCTTTTTTTTAAATGTTTTGAATATATTTTCATGCCTTGAAAACTTCATCACGATCGGATAAAGCTACTCCAGTTATCGTCGAACAAACATACAAACATACAACCGCAACCCCATCTAAACACAGAGACCTTTACATGCTACGCTCGTCCGGTCAATAAATCAGGTCAATTCAAAAATAAAACCTCTGATTTATTTCATTTTATCGAATAGTTATCGTTCTTATTAAAAAAACCCGTGAGTTTGTAAAAGCTGTTGTTACTGACTGTACTTACAGTTCCGAATTTCCAACAAATAATTGAAGTTTCATTCATCTCCATTCCCATTTATTCAATTCGAAACAATGGCGAATTCTCAATACCTAAGTAGCGCAAATACGTGTTCCCGATTTATATAAATGCGTTTAGTCTTTATCTGTCCCGGCTCCACTTCGGCTCCATTAATGGCTGATAATCCATCTCCGTCGAGTGCATTTCCTACGCCAAATGAACGGTCATTGTGATAAATTAATATTTTACCCCGTTTCAAAAGTACATTGTAAACACGCTGTATGGCCAAATGGGTTCGTGTAGATCTCCAACTATTTGAGATATTTTATACTGTCATCAATCTAAAACCCGAAAACACATTAACTTGACTTTCCATGTTGGTTAGGACTCCATTAATTAATACAGGCGAGCTTCGATTTTTATCACTAATACTGTGACCGTGACTAGGGCGTAGAATCACCCTGTGATACTGTATTATGTTTGCATTAAGAGCCGTCTGCTATTTTTTACAGACCCTTAAAAAATAGAATTTGAATTTATTGTATTTATTTTTTGTTTAACTTATTGTTTGCTAATTAAACTAATTTCTCATCAACTAATTTGTCACCATATAGATAGTAAACTACAAAGGAAAATTGTGTCCATAAAGTCATATTTTATGATGTGACCTGATTACACTCAAAGAATGATGATTTTAATGAAAATCCCACGCAATGTTCGTATTAAGGCACCCTTGTAATTTGTTTTCCACATTTAGATAAAACAAAACGAAACATATTTTTGTCATTTTAATGAAGGTGTGTTGTGTGTAACGAAACTCCGTTACGGTAATGGACAGATTATTTATTACATCAAACGTAGAAATTAAAAATAAAATGAAATTGTAGCGTTTAATAAGCACGGAACGATATTTTTGAAATTGGAATAAATTTCCATTTTCAAACCAGAGATTAAAGCAAACGTGCAACAAAATTATATCGTTCGAAATTTAAACATTTCGTCTGATTACGTTCCGTTTGCAATGGCGGCCCCGTTCAAGATCACTCGACATAATTAACGTCTACATTGAGTTATTTACGCGCCCGCATGTGTCGGCGGAAACGCTGTATGTGCACATTGGTGGTTGCAATCTTACATTATACAAGAATCAATAAACTAATATTAGAACTTAGAGTATTTATGTAACCAAATTTATATTTAAATGTATCATTTTTGTAACTGAAACATCTGCCATAGCTGAATGTTTATATATTGAGATGACGTCATCGAAATGTCTTTTATGTTTTCTATTCTAGAGTTTTGCACAAAAAAAATACTGTAATTTTGAAAAGTTATTACAACTATTGTAAGAACTGCCTCCCGCTCAATTGTAGCCTAATGCTAAATACCAATTTTTATGGAGACATTATTCGACTTATATGATTTAAAACTTTTCATTTAAATACGGGTTTAAAAAAGAACTAATAAAATATAATATAATATAATACTAATAACTGATAAAATAAAAAAAAGAACTAATATGTAATTTCCACCCCAAAATTTCGCCCCAATTCTCATTTTTAAACCTTATTGCATTCAAAATAAACATAATACCTGTCAAAGTAAACGAACATTCGTGCAGTAAAAACACAGACTTCAAAATGAAACACGCCACCCTCGCTCCCGCTGTATTTGATTTAATTTTTTTAGTTTTTTTTAATCATTGACATTTCCGTGACTCCATCACTTACCAGGCACGAACCGACCCTTTTCATTATAATTTCAAACCATTGTAATAACAATACGGTCCGTAAAATTTTATATCCATTACCTCACACGCTACAATATGTAATATCCAGGTACGGATTACTACGTTTGCCGCCAGAGGGCCAATTAAATTTTGCCTCTATAACCATCACTATCAAATTTTTAAAATACTTTATTTGAATTCCTTCCTTCAAGTCAATGTACGTGATTAAGAGGCAGAACAGAAAAACAAGAGTGTAACGAGAATAGATTGTAACATTTTGCGTCAACTCGCTTGTGTAATGATTATGTATGTTTACCTGCTACCTTATCCTTCGAACCGCAACTTAAGCTCAATAAAATGTAAATCCGTATTTTTTGCGTAAATAACAAACCTCCCAAATTAATTCTCCATGCTTATTGCAAGCTTCTTTAAACAATGCGTTCCCGTTATCAACTTGCTAGATAGCACCTCGCATAAATTTTCTTCACCTCGACTGTGCCTAGATGGCAAAGATTCGCGACCATTCTTACCTGGACGCTAACACCGCCTTCTCTTTTCTTGAAAGCCAATACTCGCCTCTTTAGTTTCTGATTGATGAATTATCTTGCTTCCAAACTTACATAAAAGGTTTAATAAAGTCGTCTTCCAATTCGCAATGACCTTCTCTAGTATCAGTCGCTCTCAAAAAGTACCCCGTATTTCTGAAATTTATTTGGACGACTTTTGTGCCTGCTGACCCAGGCTCGGGGCTACTCAGTGATAAATCCGTATCTGGTGTTCCCCAAATAACATAATTTATGTTTTATGAATTGAATAAAACCGATTTCCGTGTAAATTTTTGTTTAACGAGCTGGCAACATTGAAACTCGGACGCTACAATTTGGATGCAATGTTTGCGGTTACTTGATGACAAAGTTTGTAATTATCTGATTCGTAATTACAAGCTAAATACAAATGTTATTTTGTTTTGACAATCTCTTAATACTATTTTGTCTGACGTATTTTCATCATTTTAATTTCCACCATGGATGCAGCTATTTTCTTATGATATTGGAAGGCAAACAAGCAGACGGATTTCCAGATGATTAGAAATTCACACCGCCTAGAGACACCAAAGGTGATACTGGTGCGTTGCCAACCTGATGCAGGGATTATAGTCTTCGAGTAAAAGTAAATCTAGCGGCTACTTTATCCTTTGAACTGGAACACGTCAATGGCAAGCAATGACGTTATGGCGGCAGGAATAGATAAGGCAGTGGTACCAATCCAGACAAGTCGCTGCGAAACTCTACCACCTAGTCAGATGTCACGCTGTTAGTGACGGTAAATCACCTTTTACAAGCTGCCTGGCTGGAAGGCAGATGGTCTATTCTTCAAAGGAGCCCGGACTAACACGGGAAAAATATAGCCAAAATATTTTGTTACAATGTTTGTCTGTCTGCCCATCTAGCTGTTTGTCTTTTTATCTCTGAAACGGCTGAACCTACCTGGACGGGGTTTTACTGGCATGGCTGTAATAAAACTTAGAAATGCTAATGCCAACATGACATACATATATGTCTATATGTAATTTTTATTCGTCTGGGTATCTGTTTGTTTATCGCTGAAACGGCTGAACCTACGTTGACGGGGTTTTTACATGGGTGTAATAAACTTAGAAGTCCTGATGTCAAACATGACATATAACCGGAAAAGCCTTTACCAGGCTTTTCCGGTTATATGTCATGTTTACAAAACAATTTTATTTTTTCACGTTCAACCCATCTATCAGCGGTGACCGCGTCGTCGGTGAACGGGTACAATATCTTACTCTAATGTAACTTATTCCTCGTGATCGATCACCCCGGCCTTGGTGACAGCAGGATCCATTAAGTGGCACTTTAATTGATCACTGTGCCAATTGAAAAGTGCGAAATGTACAGATGCGATCTGCGAACGTCTAGCACGTATCAGTGAATTCGATCTGAGCCTTTGCCATGAGTCGGTATAGATTACGTTGGGTTTCGACACGTAACTAGGGATGAAACGATACTACTGGGGTATCGATACTAATACTCGAAACTGGTATCGGTTGTCAAGTATCGATACTTTCTCAGTATCGATCACAAAGTATCGATACCTACTAGTATCGTATTTTTTTTGGAAAATTTTGAGTGAAAACTGTAACCAGTGTTGGTATTCTTTATTGAAAAGTACTAATAATATTCTTACATAAAATAATAATTTTTGAGTTATTCCCGACCGGGTAAGCGCTAGTACAACACGTCACCTTCAAAATAATTTATAAAAAAGTCCGCTTCCGTGGCGCTGCTCAAAAAATCAACCTTTGTAAATGTCTTTCTGTAAAACTTCTTTTGGGCATAGACAGACAAGTTTTTCAACTGCCAAGGCTGCTAATTACACAAAACTAAGCCTAAGATGCATTCATAAACTTTAATTTACAATAAACGTTTTTTATCAATGTTAAAAGATAAACATCCATTATTTTAATTTCCGTAAACCATAAAATTTACTGATATGAGTACTTTTAACCGATACCTACTGAATACTTAATTTCAAACTATCGATACTAAAATGTACTTGCTATTGGATAACAGACAAACAAACTTTAAAATATATTTTTGCAAATGTATATAAGTCACAGATATTTTAACATCACGAAACAGACACTCCAATTCTATTTATTTCTATGGATGTATGGATGACTGTGCCTCTTTCTGTCCTACATTCAACATTTGGTGATAGTTTCTTTGCAACAGCTAGCCCATTATGTGCTAGTCTGGAGCTAGTTTAGTGGAAGACTAAAGAGTCTTCGCTATTGTCCTGTTTCTTGCTGAGGAATAGACTTATAGACGTGGCCCAAAATCCCAGCTTTATCAAATAAACAAGGAAATACCGCCTGCATAATCGCTAAATAAATTCTACTGTCAAATCTGCCAAATCGTCCATTCGCATTGCACTAGTGGTCGCCCATTGGTCGAAATTCGACCATAATACATTTTAATGTCTTGTTGATAAGAACGCCATCTTCATTTCTCAAGACCAACTACTTCCAAACTTTCTAGTGCGCCATCTGTGATCTTTTACCGTTATCATTAATATATTTGTTTGTGTGTGTCAAATGTAATGTAAGGTAGTATGGGTAATGTTTTATTTATTGATTTCATGTACTTTATAAGCATTATTACTGAAACATATTAGCGTTCTGCACTTCTCCTACACATAAGCTATAAGTGTGCCTAATTTTATGCTCATCCGTCAGCGCAATTTTTGAAAAAAGGGGTCCAAAGTTTTGGCATCACGTAATCACGTATTAAGATATAGATTATTGAAGTAATGTTGCATGCTGTCGCCAAATATGTCAGACCTTTGATTACGAAAAACATCAATAGTCCACACCCATGAAAGAGAATCCCATCGCATTGCAAAGATTCTAGAGTATGAATCACGTGCATAACGTGTTTGAATACAGTGTCGCCCACAACAACCGGTCTTCGCCTGGCTTTGTATGGGGAATCTGATACAATCGTAATACGATCCATTAAAATGTGACTATTACTCATTTGTAACCTGACAAAAGATAGTTTTAGTTTATTGGAGTAAGACACTTTTATATAATTGTGGCCCCATTGTCGTGTTCCGGTTGGAAGGGTAAGGATCTTTTGTAAGCTTGCTTCCGTCATACCATGATTAAAATATTTCAACTTTATATTTCGATATCTAATTTCCATTAATATTTCGACTCAAAGCCATCTCTGAAATCATGATATTTCCACATAGGATGCATACATTTTACTCAGTCACTCAGCCGACCCGGACCAACATCCTCCAGAGTAGAATAGACCATCTAACTCTGCCAGGAAGCTCGTAAAAGGCGTACACTGGTTTATGTCATCACCAATTAGATCACTGATAGTAGAGTAATGTGCAGGAACTTCCCCGGATGGGAATCCACCGCCTTACTTACATACCGCCATCATGACTGTCATGTTCTGGTCCATCATGTCCGTCGTCGGGCTTGACTTCTTGAGGTCCCGGTTTTGATCCCCTGGTCGGGTAACAAAAAAAAATATATTTTCAATTTTCTAATAAAAATAACGTTGCCCGGGATTGGACAAATGTGCCCGGTTAGCGATAGACTTGCCACCTATCACATTGTCGGACTTAGTTTCTTCGGCTAGTTGTGGGTGCCCTGGTTGTACCTCTGCCTACCCTTTCGGGGATATGGGCGTGGAGATAACTTGTTTTGGTCTGGAGGGAAGGGTAGGTAGGCTTTCACAATAGAACTAACATTCACACAGGACATCGACCCATCTCTAACATCTATGCTGTCTATAGGAAAAGATCTCTTACTATCAAAAAAGCCATGTGCTTGTTCGCGGAACTCTTCCGTAAATAAAAAATGTTTGCATAGAATACAGACACCGCTTTCTCATTATTTTATATGTATAGATTATCGCCTCCCTAGTCTTGCGGTCCAGGTGTCTGACTTGACTGCAAAAGGCCCCGGATTCGAGCCCCGGGTCGGGCAACAAAAAGAAAATTTGATTTTTCCAAAATTTCTTATAAAAAAAATGTGTTCAGGTTTGGATATGTGGCCAGTTGACGATAGGCTTGCCACCTATCACATTGTGGGACTTAGTGTCTTCAGCTAGTCGTTGGTACCCTGGTTGTGCCTCTGCCTATTACTTCGGGGATATGGGCGTAAAGATACTTTTAGATTAGAAATTGCGGTAGACTTTGAGTGATGTATGATAGGTACGCAGGACACAAACGGGTTCGGCGCGTGGACCGCAGAAATCTGGGCGACCACTACGATGCAACCGCGTCTCCTTCCTACCACATATTGACTAGAATTTATTAACTCCGCAAACATATGACAAGGGGAATGCCCCGGCTCCCTCTAAGCAAGATTTTCTACGGTTTAGTCAGGTTTACAAAAAAAAAGTATCTTCACGCCCTTATCCTCGAAATTGTGTTGAGGAGTCGTGGCCCCCATAAGCAGGGCACCCACGAGTCGAAGACACTAAGTCCCACAATCTGAGAGGTGGTAAGCCTATCGCCAACCGGGCACATATCCAATTCCGGGCAATGTAATTTTTATTACAACATTGGAATTACACATTTTCTGTTATTTCATTTGTTACCGACCTAGGATCGAAGCCGGGACATTAAAAATTCAAGTCCATTCCCGGACCGCTAGACCACATAGGCGGTTTATAATGAGGTTACTTTTCTACGTCGTTTTAATTCATCATCATTAGTCTTAATCCTGGTTCTTTAGATTGAGGCGAAGGATGAGCAGTCCTAGTTGTTTTGGTCATCCTTTGTCCGTCTCCTAACCACCCTAGAACCCTAAGCTACCTCCCCTTCTATTTTCAGCCAAATCAGTTCAGTCGTTCTTTACTTATAAATTGAGTACCTAACACTACTTTCTTTTATGTACATAGACTAGTTGTTCTGGTGAACTTAGTTCCACTCGTTCAATTTATGTAGGGATAACATCAAAATGTTGTTTTTCCAATTTCACTCACAGTCAAATGGAAAAAAAGTAATTTATGTCCATCTCTTGGTTCTAAGCTACTTGCCTATTTAATTTAAAATTCATTCATTTTCAGCTAAATATGTATAGAGTAGGGCTGTGGTTTGAAAATATTAGATAGCTCGTAAATATCGATATTATGATTGGAATAAGTAAAAAAGGTTTTCGCGCAAATAGTTCTCTCCCACAAAGTTGGCAAATTATATGTTTTTTATCTGACATTGTGTTATATTATCGTTGACAAACAACCATAACGCCAGCATATAATTTGTTTACTTTGGGGTTAGACCAATTAGTATAATTTGTCCGGTATTTTTTTATGTAAGAAAGTAATACGGAATTTCTTCAAAGATACTGGAACACCTAGATGCAGAATCACCGACATATAGATGTTCTTTTTTTTATGATATTGGAAGGCAAACAAGCAGATGGATTTCATGATGGTAAGAAATTCCCGCCGCCTAGAGACACCAAAGGTAGTAATGGTGCGTTGCCAACCTGAGGCCATGACGTGAGGCCTCGAGCAAAAGTAAGTTTACCGGCTACCTTACCCTCCAAACCGGACACGAATAGGTAAGGCGGTGGTACCAATCCGGCCCAGTCGCTGCGAAACTCTACCACCTAGTCAGATGTCACGGTGCTAGAGACGGTAAGCCCGTACTAGCCTTTTACGAGCTGCTTGGCAGTAAGGCAGATGGTCTATTCTTCAAAGGAGCCCGGACCAACTTGATCCTCCTAGTCAGTGGCGTTAGACGTGTACGCTAACCGTTCGCCCAACGAGCTGTCAAATCTTCTTGGTCTGGTCTAGGTGGTGTTCGACTTACTTATAAAGTGTCTACCACCTTACCCATTTCTACCACTTACCGATTCCATTCCGTTATGTTTTGGTTTGCAGAGTACAATTTACTTTCGAGTTTGGCAACGCGTTATTAAGTATCTATAAGTGTATTAAACGCCACTTTTGTCTAACGGTCTGGCATCGGACTTGGCTTTTTTAAGTCCCCGGTTTGACCCCCGGGTCGGACAGAAAAAAATAGAAAACATGTGATTTTAATTTTCCAATAAATTTAACATTGCCCGAGATTGGACATGTGTCCGGTTGGCGATAGGCTTGTCACCTATCACATTATGGGACTTAGTGTCTTCGGCTAGTAGTGTGTGCCCCGGCTGCGCCTCTAACTACTTCTTTGGGGATATGGGCGTGAAGTAACTTTAGTGTAGAAATAGAGTTTTTGTCTGTGTGCATCAATTAAATATGTCTTAAATCAGCTTGTCATTAAATTGAACAAGGCTGGAAATGGCTTCCAGTAAAATAGCAAACACTTCTTTGCATGCTACGAAGCCGCTAGTGTAGGTTAGTAAAATAAAAAGAACTTGTACAGTTCTCAACCACTCGAACTATATAATTGGATCCAACAATCAGATGGTAGTAATACCTCCGCGGAGGGCCCCGCCCGGACCCGCTCCGCTCAACACAATGCCACGTGATTGCGGCTTGCACCTGCATAAATCTCTCTCGTTATCGCTGCCCCAAGGCATAAGTTATGACGGACAACCTATACGAAAGCCTTTGTGAATATCTTAACTCGAAACATAGATTGGTATGTGCTAAAGTGAAGTAAATTTACAAGTTTAATTAATATCAAAACATTTCGTGAGTTATCTAAGCCCAAATTTAAATTTTGTTGCCTCTGTGGTCTAGCGGCCCAGGTGTTGGACTTGACTACATGAGGTCCCGGGTTCGAATCCTTGGTCGAGCAACAAAAAGAAAATTGGATATGTGCCCGGTTGGCGATAGACTTGCCACCTATTACATTATAGGACTTTGTGTCTTCGGCTAGTCATGGGTGCCCTGGTTGTACCTCTGTCTGCAACTTCGGGGATATGAGGCGTGAAGATACTTTTTTTGTTATTTTTTTGTTAATTAATATTTTATGTAACTTAAGAGCGAAATAAGATAAAAGTAAAAGTAAGGTTGCCGATGATAAAAAGTGTTATTCTGTGTTGTAATTCTGAACGTCTAAAAATAAGCAGTCTATTTATTGCTTATTTTTAGACTTTTAGAACAACAGAACAGATCTAGACGTAAAATTAATTGTACGCTTAGCATGGGTTGTATGGGTGAGACCCTTGTAAATATTAGTGCTATGGAACCAGCGCAGACCGCTCTTTATTTATTTGTTTTGATTTTTAAAATAAAAAAAAAATAAAAATCTTAATTTCAATTAATCTAAGATAAAAATACGCAAAGTATATTTTTTTATGACATTGGAAGGCAAACAAGCCGACGGATTTCCTGATGGTAAGAAGTTCCTGCCGCCTAGATACACTAAAGGTGGTAATGGTGCGTTGCCAACTAGAGGCCGGGATGTTAGGCCTCGAGCAAAAGTAAGTTTACCGGCTACTTTACCCTCCGAACCGAAACACGTCATGACGTTATAGCGGCAGGAATAGGTAAGGCGGTGGTACCAATCCGCTGCGAAACTCTACCACCTAGTCAGATGTCACGGTGTTAGTGACGGCAAGCCTATGCTCGCCTTTAACGAGCTGCCTGGCACAGTAATGCAGATGGTCTATTCTACAAAGGAGCCCGGACAAACACGGGGAAAAATTACAAACTTTAGGTAGATATGCAAAAAAAAGACGTTGAAATAATTTCTTAAAATTATAAAATTGATTATAGTGTTCATTAATTGTAATAGTAATTATTATTCTTAGTCCCCTCTAATTTAGCTCGCGATTAGATATGAGCTCGCTTGCCACCTATCACATTGTGGGACTTGGTGTCAACGGCTAGTCGTGGGTATCCTGGGTGTGCCTTTTTCTTTGGGGAGATGGGTGTGAAGATTAACATAAAAATACATACAATGTAACAAAATGTAATCAGCTTAGTTTAATGTTATTTCCGTAAGGTATTCTTTAAATATTACATATTTTAAAATCATGGAATTATTCTTGTAGAATAACCTTCTATCAAAATACATGTAACTCGAAGCTCCAGCTAGAATATACAATAACAATTTGTATTCAACAAGGACTGTTTCAATCTTGTACCAATTTTCTTTTTATATTTTCGTAGGCAATAAATAAATGTACGATATTTTTTATCGTTTCGGCAAAATAGGAAGCAACGTGTTAGTCCCAGCACGATTGTCACTACGTGTTTCTGTTTATCTCCATTAAATCATATCATTTTTATGACAAATTCTGGTAAACCATTACTTGAAGTCATAACCTATAGTCATAAGCGGAAACTGTAATTTAAAAGACTAATTTTCTGCGTTTTAGTACTTTGTAATTGGCTATTTAACAATTGTAATAAACATTGTAATAATAAGTCTTCCAGGTTCATATTAAAATAAAGTAACATTTTATTTTTTTAAACAAATTTAAGGTTTTTTATCTGTGCATTATTAGTATATTGCACAGATAAAAATATTATATATCTAAGATTGTATTGTATATCTAAGATACGCCTCGGTTTTGGCACCATCGAGAGAAAAGATGGTCGAAGTTTTTTCATAATTATTGAATTTCGTGTTGATATTGAGTGAAATTAGTAAATTTTGGTGGCATTTTGTACAAATTTGTTCAGTGAAAGTGCACTAATGAAATAATCATGAAGAAATTAGCGTATCATGTATCGTTGTCACCAAATCTCATTACATGAGCTTGAGTAAACAGGCCTGACATGACTTCCTGACGACTTATGACTGATGACTGAAAAATAATTGAAATTGATATAAAATTTTATGCAAATTTCTACTTGACTAATGGCTAAATACTAACGTGAAGGCCAAAACCTAAAGAAAGAAAAGAAAGAAAGATACGTCTCACAAAAAACGTCACTGTTATTGTGTGCTTAGTGAGTTCTTTATTTAACTTATTAAAGCATCACATCATATTCAATTCAGTTTCATTTATTTGCTTTTGGTAGTGTACATTTCAGGTCTTACATTCTGTACATAGTACTTAAAGTAGTTTAAGTACTATATATAGAATAACTTAAACTAATATACCTATTAATAGGCATGCAAATATATTATTACTATGTAAAATATTAAATTTTCCCATAGAAAACAAATGTCACAAGAAGTGCAGTTTTCGACCGATTTAAAACTGAAAAAGTTTTTATTTGATATATAAATATTTTCGAGTAAGTTAAAATTTAGGAAGGCTTAAGATAACCTAAATTATGTTTTAAAATATATGTCAGAAAACTAACAGATCTAGTTAACAGATGTAAAATAAGCCTTTATTTTGCTAATTCCGCGTAAGCAGTGTAACTGTTGTGGCAAATAATCTTCCAAACGACACAGAATGTGACAAACCTAACTTGTCACATTCTGTGTCGTTTAGAGGATTATTTGCCTCAACAGTAAACTAAAGGTGGTGATGGTGCGTTGCCAATCTGTGGCCGGGATGTTAAATCTCGAGCAAAAGTAAGTTTACGGGCTACGTAACCCTCCGAACCGGAACACGTCAACGGCAAGCTTTGGACGTTATGGCGGCAGGAATGGGTATACCAATCCGGACGAGTCTCTGCGAAAATCTACCACCTAGTAGGATGTCACGGTGTTAGTGACGGTAATCCTTTGCTCGCCTTTTACGAGCTGTCTGGCAGGAAGGCAGATGGTCTATTCTGGACCAAAAAGGGAGCCCGGACCAACACGGGGAAAAAGTATTTTAAAACTGCAGAATATCTAGCAGATAACAATTTTTAGGATTGATGGCTCCTCAAATCCAACTCTTATTAATGTAATTTTAACCATATTTAAAAAAAATAGGAAAAAAAAGGCAAGCTCCGCTGATTTTCTCAGCGAAAGGTCGCAATTAGACCCAGTGGTAGATTTTAGATATATATATAGACGCGTCACTAGTACCCTTCGTCTATGACCTATGTGAACTAAAACATTTTCATTATTATAATTACAGTAATGACAACGAAATATTTTCTATTTCCTACAATAAAAGGTTTCCTAAGTGTAGATCGTATGTTACTGTTGTTTTTAAATTAATATTACGCGGCATTTGTTAAAAATCCGTTATGTAAGTTACAGTTGTAAGTAAAACACCCGATAAGAAATTAAATTAAAAAAATATATTTTTTAGGGTTGGATATGAAAAACTTTTAAATCGTGTGATCAGTTGAGAAATAAATCAAAGCAAACAGAATTATTTGCTACAAGTTTGTATTTAACAGAGCACGTATAAAGTCTACTTGGAAAGGGTTTTTTTAATTGCTAACACGTTGCTAACCGCGAGGTTTTTACAACTTCACAGGGTTATCTTTAAAAAGGGTTCAACTCCAACACTGTGAATAAAGATAACATTTTCAAAGTTCAGTATTTCGCTTATGACTTTTACCATGGGAAATTTACAAGGAATTGCTCAAGAAACCGTAGATGAAGTTCGGAGCTGTAGGCTCGTTATTACAATTGGTTGAAAGATGGTTACAACCAACGATGGATTTGATCGAGCGCTGTTGTAAAAACATCCGCCTCCCTTCTTATAAACGAATTATTTTGCCAAAGACTAGAATACATTATTAAGGTTTGGTTTATCGGTTTTCGTGCCTTGTAAATATTTTTATCGTATAGCAGTAGGTAGTAGTAGTAGTACCAACAATGATTCGATGGATGCAAGAAACAAAGATTACCCTAACGGAAAAAAGAGGGGTGTTAAAAGTTTAACGTGTATGTGTGTGTCTGTTTATGTGTACGTCTATTATTATAGCTCCTAAGTGAATAGACCGACACAGTGCGATTTTTTTAATTTAAAAGCCAAAGTTACCGATTTGGGTGGGTGTTGGGGGTTATTGAACATTTCAAATTTTAAGATTATCAATATTTTGTGTTTGCTTTTATTTGTTTTTATCGACTCTGTGGTCTAGCGGTTCAGTTGTTGGACTTGACTGTATGAGGTCCCGGGTTCGAATCCCGGGTCGGGCAACAAAAGAAAATTGGGTTTTCCCAATTTTCTAATAAAAAAAATGTTGCTCGGGATAGGATATGTGCCCGGTTGGCGATAGGCTTGCCACCTAATACATTGTGGGACTTAGTATCTTCGGCTAGTCGTGGGTACCCTGGTTGTGCCTCTGCCTACCTTTTCGGGGATATGGGCGTGAAGATACTTTTTTTATGATATTGGAGAGCAAAGTAGCAGACGGATTTCGTGTTTGTAAAAAATTCACGCCGCCTAGAGACACCAAGGGTGGTAATGGTGCCTTGCCAACCTGAGGCCGGGATGTTAAATCTCGAGCAAAAGTAAGCTTACCGGCTGCCTTACCCTCCGAACCGGAACACGCCATGACGCTATGGCGGCAGGAATAGGTTAGGTTAGGTGAGGTGCTAGATCCCTACTCGAACTCTACCACATGCCACTTTACCATCTATGGTCGGTGTTTGTAAAAATGAACATTTTTTATTTGCGTAATATGTGTGTTAAAAAGATATTTAAGCATACAACACATTTTACTACCACATTGGGGCGTGCAAATGTTTAATTAAATTTAAAGTAATTAAATATTTATATACATTTTAATCACAGGACGGGTTTATATTTTTAATAGATATTTTAATAACCCATATAACCTTGGCTCTCCTCTTACGAACTGCCCGGCAGGAAGGCAGATGGTGTACTACAGAAGAGAACCGGACCAACGAGGGTAAAACTAATTATGTAAAAGTAATAACAATCCTTTAACATCTTCAAGAAGAGTAAGTTATATTGATATATTATATACTTTATTATCTATATAGTGCATTGTTTGTAACTTTTTTACAAATTATGTAATTCGTTGTACGTGACATTAAATCCTAAATTGTACATAAGTATTATTTTCCATTAAATATGTTATTTAAATCTTACCATTACCTTATACAGTATACACGTTTTAACTCTTTATATTAGGATACTTCGATAGTTGAATTTATGTGTTTTCGCGTTTTGATTATTCATGGTGATGGCCATATTTAAAATTTAGCAACTTGGTGCTTACTTAAAGCCATTTCAATAACCTATCTACCGATATATCTACTGGAGTTTTGTATATCTGTTGTTATTTGTGTTAATCATTGAAAAATACAGTTGTTGCCTAGTAATTGATCTATACTCCTTCATATATTTTAACTTATTGTATTTTGGACTTGATTTCATGAGGTCCCGGGTTCAATTCCCGGGTCGGGTAACAAAAAGAAAAAGTGTTTTTTCTAATTTTCTGATAAAAAAAAATGTCGCTCGGAATTGGATATGTGCCCGGTTGACGATAGGCTTGCCACCTCTCACATTGTGGGACTTAGAGCCAATTTCACCAAACTGGTATAAGTTTTATTCCAAGTATAAATGTGCAATTTACTCTTGGATAGCCATATTTACATTTCACCAACTGCTTATTCATAGCTTAAGAAGTTATACTGGAGATAAGAGTTATCCCGCCGATTTTGAGAGAATAAAGACTTATACTAGGGATAAAAATGGCTGCCTAATGTCTAACAGCTATGGATTCCCCATTGTGAATTGTGACCAACAGTTGTTTGTTAGTATTTTGTGTTCGTTTATTGTCTTTAAACAATTAGCAAGAGATATTGTGTAAGTTTGTAAGGTATCATGTTTTTTTTTTTGAAAAAAACTGATTTCCGACAGTGATAGTGAAGACGAAGAATTTAAAGGTTAAACGACAAAATAAGATCACTTTAATTGTTGCGATGACGAATACTTAAGATTTCGTTTATAAAATGTAGCAGTCTATTCTCCATAGGTACAAATTAAATGTCACTTGGAATATACATATAAGGTCATTTTAAAATAGTATTTCATATTATTATACAGTTTCACTTTCAGGTGAGTAGGACACTACACAAAAAACATTTTAATAATAAAGAACAATCAAATTGTGGAATTCCCTTCCTACCGTGATTCGTGACAGCCCTTCTTTACCTACTTTTAAGAAAAGATTGAAGGAACATTACTTATCGTTGACACAATAACATACTCATATATTATCCTACTAAGATATTTTAATAATTATAATTGTACCAGTTTTTTTTACACACTTTTTTAGTATATTTTTATTTATTCGTTCTAAGTATAGCTATAGTTAATTGTTTTGTACACGATGCCTTCCATTTTATTTTCACAGCTTAATTTTTTTGGGTTGGCTGGAAGAAATTTCTTTAGTTAGAGATAAGCTCGCCTTTTGTGCATTTTTAACTTCTCGTGTATTTTGTGTATTTTAATTTTTGTGTGCAATAAAGTGTTAAATAAATAAAATAAATAAATAAAAGTAACTAAATATTTAAGTATTAAGTAATAATATAATAGTAATTAAATCACCAAATAAATTAAAACATAAAGCAGTACATCATCTCACAAGTCGGTTAAAATTCTAATCATTAACGATTACCGACATTAATTCACAACGGACAAGCAAGAAATGACGTATGATAAACATACTAAAGTAAAATATACACTAAGGGGCTGTAATGCTTACAAGGAATAGCGTACATACTTTGGTCGTATTATACGGTAGAAGATGCCACAGATAAAACAAAACGTTATTCTACAGAATAGTTAATCCAAGAATTGATACACGGAGAATAGAGCTCATGAAAATTAAGTTGAGTTATACGAGAGTAAATGTAAGAGCTAACTTTATCACTGGTATAGCTATTCTTAGATAAAGACGATGTTGGTGAAATTAGTCCTTAGTTGTTCGGCTAGTCGCGGGTGCCCTGGTTGTGTCTCTGTCGACCCCTTCTGGGATATGAGCGTGAAAATACTTATATTTTAACTCAAATAGGGTTTTTTGAAATTTGTCTGTAGATTTCTATAGACCCGGCATAAGATTTATCTATAAAATGTTGCAAATAAAAACTTTAAAGGCTATACTTTAACTTTATGTTCCAAGTTAGGAACGTTATAAAGTGAAGTTGGAGATTGTTTTTGTGATTGACAGATAACACAAAGCCACTTCAATCGTCGCCCCACAGCCAGATAAACTTGAGGCGTAAGAAATTCTATAGAGAAACAAAAAACTTTCGATATATTGAAGTCGTTTTATTCCTGACACAAGAAAACACTCAAGTTTGAAGGAAAATAGTTACTAGCTTCGCGGTACTCGCTATATCTCTCGGTTTGTTGCTTTTGACGTTTTTAAATTCGATTTTGTTGTTAGTATAAACAAATTGCCCTTTATGCGAGTGGGAGTGACGTACTGTCAATAACAAAATTGCTTTACTCAGCGGTTAACATTTCTTTGTATTTGCATCCCATACCATTACTTTAGAATAATATAAAGTATTGACAGTTGAAATGTTACTTTAAGTTATTCTCAATGTACAAGAATTTAATAGTTTTTGCTTATTCCCAATACATTTTTGTAAAAATATCTTGTCTTGTTGTAGAAATTGAAAATCTACAAATAAGCTGAAACCGCACTAGCCCAAACAGGTTAAACGAATTGGTATACTCACTTGGTACTCACAATACTAATATACAAAATATTGTAAGTTCGTTACTCATAAAAAAGTATCTACAAAGTTTACATTGTATATAAGGTTATGTTAATGATAATTCTGATATTTCTTCGGAAAACTATTGTCTCAAGATACATAGTTATTATATTATGATCAGGAAAGAAACACTATACAACAGTAGCATTTGTTTCGTTCAAAAAGGGAATCTATTTTTTAGTTACTTACAGTATGATTTAGTATCTACTATAATACAGTAGCACACAAAATTCATACATACATACATACATATCTTCACAGCAAGTCCCTTTCGGGGTAGGCAGCGAGTATCGAGTGCCAGACCTCATGATCCTGACAACCTGTCTTGCTTCCTTCACATACATAACCCTTTTCATACATACATGCCGGTTTCGGAGACTCTTGACACCACCCTCGGATAATATCCGATTGATCTGATCGTGAAATGTCAGCCTTGGTCTCCCCGGGTACCTACATCCATCCACATTCGCATTGTATACCTGCTTTGTCAACCTTTCATCTGTCATTCTTTCCACATGACCTAACCAGCGGAGCATGTCCTTTCGCATTTTAACACCAACACTTTCTTTCAATCCCACTCTTTCTCGGATCTCACTGTTACGAATGCGGTCAGCGAGCGTTACACCACAGATTTTCCGTAGTGCTCTCATTTCGACCGCATTTATCCTACTTTCATGCTCTTTCTGACATACCCAACTCTCGCTTCCATACAATAACGTTGGAATAAGCACAGAATTATGCAAAGCGAGTCCAGCTTTTTGACTCAAAACCTCGCTTTGGAATAGCTTACCCAACGCTCCATCCACACTTTTCCCTGCACTCACTCTCCTCTCTACATCCGCGGTGTAACTTCCATCCCTGCTAAAAGCACAACCAAGATATACAAATTCATTCACTTGTTCCAGCACTACATCATCAACTAAAACTCTTACATCCGTTCTGGCTACGTTTCTTTCAAACACCATTTTTTTGGTTTTCATCGCATTTAAATTAAAGCCCCTTTCTTTACAATCTCCTTCCATAACTGTGACCAGTGTTTACAGCTCAGATGGTGTAGAGCCCAAAAGTACAGCATCATCTGCATAAAGCACAAAATTCATTACTTATGTTATATAAACAGTAATGTTCTGTTATTTAAATATTAAATGTTTATTGTTGCAGGTACGCGTTTGTGATGCAAGAGCAGTTTGATGTAAAGTCGGTATCGTTTAGATTATATTACTAATCAATTTTATTATCGTTAAAATACGTGACATAAACTTAAGGATTCATTAAAATATAATTGTAAACTGTAGGTGTAATTTTCAAATAATTATTGTTTATCAATTATTTGAAAAGCGATTGTGTTCTTGACTGTCCGTTTTAATAGAGTTCAAAGCTATATTAAAACGAGTTCACACCCTATTGTTTCAAATTGAACGTTATAAGGCCATTTTGATAACGAGCATATTAACTATTCTATTCATTCAAAAATTATGTCCAGCGCCATGGGTGGTCTGCCCACCCAACTTTATCGATAACGCGCAACACTAGCCGTGCTTATTTTATCGACAATTAATGTAGCCGTCACTATTGATTAAAGAAATGAAAGTTTCATATAAGATAACTTAAGAAATAAAATATAACAGATAACATATTTTTATGAAGGAATGCACTTGAATTTAATATTAAAACATATGTTGCACATTAAATGCATGCATATTTTACTTGCATACAGGTTAAAGTTACCAAATGTGTTGTGGAAAAAGTGCTACTGGAATTAGTTGCACATAATAAACATAATATGTATACAAGTTGAGGCTATCTGCATCATGTGTGCAAGTCGTAGGTAATATTCAGGTTTTGTTCAAGTTGCATGCAGTTCGCCTCTTGTATAGTATACAACTTTACTATCTTTTTTTTTTTAGTCTTATGTTTTAGAGGGGTTTTGTTCAAAGACATGTCAACCCCATCGTACCCGATCACACTTTTGTCCCTCATATTATAAAAAAAATAATGTAAAAATATAAAAATTAAATATTTAATAAAACTTTACTATCTTGTTACCCCGTGTAATAATAAATGCCTTCCTGCCAGGCAGCTCGTAAAAGGCGCCACTAACGCCATGACACCTGACTAGGTAGTAGAGTTTCGAAGTAACTCACCCGGATTGGTACCACCGCCTTACCTATTCCTGCAGCCATAACATCAGTGCTTGCCGTTTACGTGTTCCGGTCCGAAGGGTAAGGTAGCCGGTAAATTTACTTTTGCTTAAGGTCTAATATCTCGGTCTTAGGTTGGTAACTTACCATTACCACCTTTGGTGTTTCTAGGCGGAAATTTCTTACCATCAGGAAATCCGTCTGCTTGTTTGCCTTCCAATATCATAAGAAACTGTATACTGTGTTCTGTATACTGTACTGACTGGACAAAACCCGGTGAAGTTGTAAAAACCGCGAGGTTGGCAACACATTAGTCATTCCAAAAAAAGCTAACTGTATATTGTGTTATGTGGTATACTTTCCTGAAATGTCGAAAATTTTAAACGCAGTGTAACACTTAATATGCTCAGTTAATTTTATTGAATACCAAATTCTTTATCAAAACCACGAACTATCGCGGCTAAAGATTAACTGAAAGGTAATAAAGTTTGGTTATACGTAAATACTTGTTTAAGCTAAGGTTAAACACACATAAAGATAAAATTTTATTGTTGACTATAATAATAATTAATGTCTGTTTATTTATTATTTACATTACAGGCTTAAACATTGACCCTAAGGTCACGAGAACTTAAATAAATACTGAAAATTTACTTAGAACATATAAATTATGTTATATTAGGACGAACTCGTTAGTCGAGGGTTTAGCGTAAACGCGTAATGTCACCGACTAATCGCGAGGCTCGGAATTGATTCCCGACATATGCAGACATTTGTGTGATAAACAAGTGTTTATTAGATGTTTGTTTTTCCGGGTTTATTCCAGTATCTATTTAAGTATGTGTATATTATATTAGTGTCGTTGTCGAACTCCCATAATACAAGCATATAATTTGCTAACTTTGTGCTTAGTTAAATTTTAGCATATTGTATTTGTTTATTGATTTGTTTAATATTTTATTTACGTTTAAGATATACAGCTATATAGCTAACCCGACAGACGTCCTGTTGTAACTATGATTATTGTTTTTTTTTCTACTAACAGAACAAAAAAAAAGAATTAGTTAAATCACGCGTGATGCGAACACTAAGGAAAATAGAGATCCATTTTTTATATAAGACTAGCTGTTTTGTGCAAACTTTGTTCCACTTGTTCAGTTTTTATGGGGAAAAATTAAAATATCGTTTTTCCTAGTTTCCTCGCAATTTTCCTTTTTTCTTGTCTTTTAAATCTTCCTTGGACCTTAATAATTCAAAACCAAGATTAGCCGAATCGCTTCAGCTCAAGTTTTAGCGAGACTTATGAACAGCAATTGATTTTTATATATTTGTATAGATAGATCCATCCATCCATAACCACAAGGTTTTTTTATATCAAAAGATAGATCAAATGTCTGTGGGCTGGGACCTCTATGAATGGAAGTTTTTTCTTTATACTTTTCTTGACATTTTAATTCTAATTGGTTAAAAACAAAAACTTATATTTTTTCTATAATTTAATATTTCATTGCGCAGAAAAGATTTACGACAAAACTAGCAAATGGTGTAAAAAAAAGTTTTGTAAAATATCTGTCGTAAAAGAAAAAAAATTCTTAACCTCGTAAGACTGTAATTTATTTTCACGAATCATAGTCTCTTTGTGAAATATTTTTTGGGGCACTTTCGTATTCAAATTCAAAATATGTTCATTTCACATGGATCTATATAAAGATTCTTGTGACGCATCTATATAATTTTAAAAACTACTACCAGATCGGAACGTATTATATCTATAGTAATATAACTTTTTATTTTATAGCACCTGGATGACCGAGCTTTGCTCGGTATTTTTTTAGCAAACACTCATTGACTTCGTGTCACTTAACAACGCCATCTGCTGGAACAACTTTATTGCTCACAAAAAAATAGTATTATTATTCGCCAATTTAAACACGAATAAAATTTTCAATTTAAACACGAACATTACATTTTCTCAAAATGATTCCTAGCTAGACCTATTCATCGCCTCCGAAACCCCCATACTAAATTTCATGAAAATCGTTGGAGCCGATTCCAAGATTTCAATTATATATATACAAGAATTGCTCATGTAAAGGTATAAGATTTGAAAAAAAAGTAATTCCGTAATATGCTGCGTATTAAAAAACCAATTCGCAAATCACGTCAAAAACTTATCCACTTACGGGTAAGTTATCCGTATAAAAACCACAACCCTCTTTTAATAACTTACAGCTGGGGCATTGAAACATTGCCGTGCAGCCTAATCTGACGTTTTCAATTTTAGTTTCGACGTATTTCTGTATTGCAGGCAATTTTAATATCTTCACTAAAATTTCCTGAACATGACCTCGGCTGGCAGGTGTCTATCACAACTGGTATTAATACTGTTTCAAATTGTATTTCT
>NJDC01001921.1:59664-73869 GCA_002245475.1 Calephelis virginiensis | reverse complement strand
GTATAAGAATTTTGTAAATTTTACTAACTATTTTACCTATGTGATAAGTAGATTCTCAAGGTATAAGAATTTTGTCAATTTTATTAACTATTTTACGTGATATGTAGATTCTCAAGGTATAAGAATTTTGTAAATTTTACTAACTATTTTACCTACGTGATAAGTAGTTTCTCAAGGTATAAGAATTTTGTCAATTTTATTAAGTTTTTTACGTGATATGTAGATTCTCAGGGTATAAGAATTTTGTCAATTTTATTAACTATTTTACGTGATAAGTAGATTCTTAGGGGATAAGAATATTGTCAGTTTTATTAACTATTTTACGTGTTAAGTAGATTCTTAGGGGATAAGAATATTGTCAGATTTTGTTACTATTTTACGTGATAAGTAGATTCTCAGGGGATAAGAATATTGTCAATTTTATTAACTATTTTACGTGATAAGTAGATTCTCAGGGGATAATATAGTCAATTTATAATAAGATTAATACTTGCAATAGCCTATAAATAAAATCAGAACCAGTAATTGAACTAGTTTTATGCTGAACTTAATTTTACCAAATTCGGTTTAAAAAAAAAAGGTTATGATTTTGGTAGGCAAACAAGCAGACGGATATCCTGATGGTAAGAAATTCACGCCGTCTAGAGACACCAAAGGTGGTAATGGTGCGTTGCCAACCTGAGGCCAGGATGTTAAGCCTCGAGCAAAAGTAAATGGCTACCTTATCTTTCGAACCAGTACACCTCAACGGCAAGTGCTGATGTTATGGCGGAAGAAATAGATGAGGTGGTGATACCATTCCGAACGAGTAGCTGCGAAACTGCCACCTAGGATGATGACACGGTGCTAGTGACGGTAAGCCTATGCTCGCCTTTTACGAATTGCCAGGAAAGCAGATGGTCTATTCTGCAAATGAGCCCGGATCAAAACGGGGAAAAATAGTTAAAATATAGTAAAATCAGCCCTTTCACAATTTTGTATAGAAAATGATGACTTAATGACTGATTAAAAATAATTGTCGTCTCTGAGTTAGGCAGTTATGTGTTTGTTTGCTTTTTTGTAATTCATGCTTAAACAATTGAAGGCATGTTGAGGTTAGGCAAAGTTCAAAAAAAACTTTGTCACTGTTTTTATGATAGAATTTATAGCAAATGAATTTTTTATAAATCAAATAATGTAAAATACATTTTTAAACGAACTATAGAAATGTAAGTTAGTAAAATTACTAACTCATTAGTGTAAATTGTCAAGCCGGTGGGGCCTTTAACAGAATTTGCAGGTGCAAAACACAACCTTACTTCTCACTGTTAAGGTCTATTTCCAGGTGCTATCCACCGTGCGAATCTCGTCTTGTTTTAGCTCTCGCAACTTCAATACCATCATTACTGGGCAAGCAAAGCAAAACATATAATTTGACTAAACTGTGTACGTGTGGGGACGTCCGCCATTTCGATATGTTTCTTCTGTCTTCTGCTATAATTGTGTCTAATTATAATATAGTAATTGCTATAAAATAACGAATGAGACGATATCACACTTTTAAAAGCGTTGTGTATAGTTATTAAGATGACTATTCGTAATTCAAAAAGTACTTAATTGCGTTATAAAGCCATGTATGCATCGAGGTGTATATCATTCCACTAATTAATGGCCTCTTTGTTTTAGTGATCCGGTGATCGACTTGGCTTCCTGTAGTCTTGGGTTCGATTACCGGGACCGGTATCAAAAAAAACTTGTTTTTTCAATTTTCTGATTAAATTAACGTTACCCGGGTTGGCAGTAGGCTTGCTACCTATTAAATTATGGGATCGGATATTCATGGGTATATATGCCCTCTTTCAAGTTGGGTCAAACTGCGCAATATGTACAAATTAGATTAATATTTAATTATTATTTTAATATTAATTTGATATTTGAATAAACTATGTACTTTAGGGTTCGAACAACTGTACGCTAAATTTATATACCTACATTATAAGATTTTCTATTTGCATTTTATTAATTTCGTAGCATATTGCTAACGTTCTAATGTTCCTATGTAATTCATCGACCTTAAAAAAAGTAATTGCTTTTCGTTATATTAATATAACCATCACAACTTAATATCAATCGACAGCTGTGACTGGTGAATGAACCTTTAAACCTGGAGACGGTTTTTATAAAATATATTTTACTTTATATTAACTTTAAAAACTCTACAATAGTGAGCCTTAACATTGTGTTTGTTGAAATAAGATGCATAAACTCTAAAGTGTTTAATTATATCAATGTTAAGTTTACAACTGTCTCGTTGGTCAAAAGGTTAGCGTATACGCCTCGCACCACGCTAATCTACGCTGGATCTATTCCCGATCCGTCTTATTAATAAACGTAGACTAAAGCAGGGGTAAAGTTTAGTTGATATTATAGTCTGTATCACATTGCAAAGACTATAACACCAGGTTGAACTTTGGCGTACTTGCAAAATTTTGATGATATTTGTTTGTATTTTAGTGTGTTTATTAAATGTAGATATTTAAATGTTTTTAAATATCTGATTAAAACTGATGTCAATTACTACATAAGATCTTTAATAAGTTTAGTTTTTTGGGGAGCTAGAGTAGCTAGCCGACGCGAGGAACTTCGCATTGCTTGGCATTAACAGCTACTAGCAGTTTGTATAGATTAAACCCTTATTTTTTCCATCTCCCCTGCAATATGCCCAGTTTTTCTTTTCATAAGTAACTTCTCTTGACACTAACATAACAAAAAAGAATTAGCAAAATTGGTCCATCCGTTCTGGCGTGACAACGCAAATTTATGTAAACTCGTGGTCGCCCGTTGGTCGAAATTCGACCATAATAAATTTTAATATCTTGTTGATAAAACTCGTGGTCGCCCGTTGGTCGAAATTCGACCATAATAAATTTTAATATCTTGTTGATAAGAACGCCATCTTCATTTGTCAAGACCAACTACTTTGTTTCCAAACTTTTTAGTGCGCCATCTGTGATCTTTTATAGTTATCATCAATATATTTGTTTCTGTGTGTTAAATGCATGGTAGTGTAAGTAATGTTTTATTTATTGATTTAATGTACTTTATAAGCATTATTATTGAAAAATATTAGCGTTCTACACACAAACTATAAGTGTGTCATATTTTATGCTCCTCCGTCCGCGCAATTTTCGTAAAAAGGGGTCCAAAGTTTTGGCATCACATATTATATGTAAAAAAATATACACACAATTTATAATAGGATAAAGTAGCTTGCAACACCAACCCTGTAAGAAATTGAATAAAATTGAAATCAAGTAAATGAATCGATAATTGAATCAATATTAATTTCACTATCGGGATATTTATCTTCGTAGTAATTGAGTCCCGAATCCGCATCTGGTGTGAATTAGCATTTTATCTGAGGCAATTTAATATTCATATATACGATGCAGGCGCATGCCGACTCTCGTATAGAATTAATTACCCTACAGGTAGGTAGTTTAGAGCTTCGCTACGATTTATCGTGTATGTTTTAATTGAGATTTCTAATTGTTTCCACCTTGATATCCGTTTGGGATGCAACCCAACGCATATTAACCTCTAATAATGCTGCGTTGTCAATCTAGGAAATTAAGCCTATTGTTTATTGGCTAGTTAAATTTCGTTTTCAAGAATGGTTTTAAAATGAATACGTCAGAGAAAGTTATGCCAGAGGTACCAATCAATTGCTTGAGTGATCTAAATATCTGCTACCTCGTCAGACTGACGGCACTAGTAAAACAATTTAGGCTTTTAAATACATTTTTGTTTTAGCGTTGATGGGGTCGTCGCCTACGCCAATATAAACTTGTTTTGGCGAAATTAACATTGATTATCCATTTCAAACTGCATAATTAAAAAAAAAACGAAATTAAGAATTGCTCAATACTCAGGGAAAAATTAAATCGTTTTCTGGCAAAAGCTAAATCCATTAATAAATATTTTATTTCAACATTAAAACCTTGAGTTAAACCGTAAAAGTGAAAAAAATAAGTGCACAGCTCAAAATAATGTTCAGAGCTTTAGAAAAGCCGGCTTAATCTCTATTGAGCGTCTTACCGCCCATCCGAGAGCGGTAAATATTAATTTTAAAACCGCATATAACTTAAGAGAAAAGCCCGCGGTGGAAAGGCAGAAGCCGAGAAATAACCGGCCATATTACCGAGTATACATAATGTGACCATATTTCCCACTTTAGGTGGGACTGTCCCGTCTCATTTTCTGGCCCTTTAAATAATTTCTGTGAAATAAAATCTATGTTATCTTTAAAGACACATTCCGGTCACAGGATAGTGACGCACCTACAAAATGCATGGTGAATAAAGGCCACGATAGTCTGTTCCCTAAGTAATCTGGGAAACAGAAATGAAACACTGACCATAGATTTCAGAATATTAAGGGTTACATTTTTATTAATTAAAGTACATAAAATAATAAATGCAAAATTTGCTAAACCATTTTAAATTATGATTTAATTGAGTCAGATAATTTTGGATAAACACATTTTGTTGTTTTGCGAAAATGTCAGTTAAAGATGTATTTGAAATTTGGTTTTGAATATCGGTATGTTTTTAAAGTAGGACTACAAAACTGTTACTATCCGCATCTCTCATGGATAATTAAAAGAACTACAGCAGTTAAAATAAATCTAGACATAAGAAGTTTTAATAATGGAAATGCAAAGTAGAGTTAATTTTTGTATAAACTCTCAATAAGCAACAACCATATTTTTAAAGTAAGTGAAGATACCTAACTTAAGTGAAGATATTTTAAATGATTAAAGAACTAAAAGTAAAGTATCTACACGCCCATATCGCTGAAGATGTAGGTAGATGCACAATCAGGGCACCCACGACTAACCGAAGACGCTAAGTCCCACAATGTGATAGGTGGCAAGCCTATCGCCAAACCGGGTACACATCCAATCCCAAGTAACGTTTTTTTATTGCAAAATTGGAAAAATCACATTTTCTTTATGTTGAAGCTTGAAACTCATGAAGTCAAGTCCAACACCTGGACCGCTAGACTACAGAGACGATATTTTTTAAATTAAGTTAAGTCACAATGTCTCAAAGCAGCAAAATATTTTTTTATTAAAAACTATGGCTCCGTATTAAGCTTGAATGATTTATATTTAATTTCAACCTCCTCCGTTGTTAAGTTTACATTATATAATTATATAATATACACTATATTTACTTAATTTGGCCCTAATAGCTTATACAGAGCTTTTTTCATCTTTATATGTAGTTAGACCAAACCACCAAACCACCCAAAGTAGAAGTAGTTAAAAAAAATTTTGCCTCTGCCAAAATTACTAAAAAAAAAGTAAAAAAAAACAACATTATTAATGGACAATAATGCAAATATCTGCTTTTTTTCATTACTCAGGACCAGACAACCTGTATGCAATATTTTGATTCACAAAATCATACATTGTGAATGGGTCCGTATTGCATAACTTGGTCCAGTTTATTTTATTCATATCCCACTTTGTAAACAATCATGGTCATGTTAGGTTGCCCGACATTGTCTGCCTTTTGTCTGCGGCACTCGGCCATTAATAACATAAACAATGCGGTCTCCCATCAAACGGATAATTGAACAGTACTCTCCTATCTCACCTTGCCTTAATGAAATTGCCTCTGCTTTAATCAATTGTATTTAGTGTTAGTGTAACTGGAAATTAACAAACGTTAAATTAGAGGGATTCATGTGATCTTAAATTAATAGCTGATTACACGTTAAATGTATAATGGCATCGGTTGCTGAATTAAAACAGGGAACCACAAAAGTGGATAGTGATTCGTTTATTGATTTTTTTCATTCATTCATTAGTTGTTTTCTCCAATAATCAAATGAAATAATATTTTTTTTAGAAAAGGTGTGTGTGTGTGTGCTGAAAAATTGTTACAAAAAATTAAGTTTTCCGAATGTTGTTCCGGGCTCCAGGGCGGTTGCAGAATAGACCATCTGCCTTCCAGCCAGGCAGGTCGTAAATGGCGAGCATAGGCTTACTGTCACTGTCACCGTGACATCTGACGAGGCCTAACATCCTGGATTCAGGTTGGCAACCCAACATTACCACCTTTGGTGTCTCTAGGATGCGTGAATTTATTTCTTACTATAAGGAAATCAGTCAGTTTGTTTGCCTTCCAATACCATAAAAAAAGTTATACACAGCAAATCCTTTTGCATTTAAGTTTGCAGATTATGGATTGTATTTTAAAAAAACATATTTTGTTATATTAATAGTAACTACAATCTTCTGTAAAGATTCTTGTGGTCTTAAATGAAAAGCTAATTACTATTAAATGTAAAGTTAATGGAGTCGTTTGTTGAATAGATAAAGTGAAAGGCAAAAGTAAAATAATAACTTCTCTCAAACGAAAATTTGTATTATAGCGAAAACAGATATTATACGTGTTGAAAGATTAGAAAAAACAGATATACAGATTGTATGTAGAGAGATTATAGATTCAAATTTACTTTTACCTCACGGAAATTCATTATTGATACGACAAAATATTGTTTTCTTTGCTTATTCGGCGAATTTGCTACTGGAATACTGCTGCTTCGAGTATTTTGCTTGGGTCCTGCTGATTAATGCTGTTGAAACTATTTCAAAGCTAAGTTTTTTGAATCAGGTTGCCAGACGCGGTTCGCACAATTATGTGCTTATCCCAACGTTGTTGTCTGGGAGCGATACTTGAGTATTTTAGAAATGAGAGCGCTACAGAGAATTTGTGATGGAACGCTTGCTGACTGCATACGTAACAGTGAAATCCGAGAAAGAGTGGGACTGAAAGAAACTGTTGGTGTTAAAATGAGAAAGGCATTATCGATTGATTCGCATTGATTCGCTAACATGGAAAGAATGACAGATGAAAGATTTACAAAACAGATATACAATGCGAATGTGGATAGATGTAGTTACCCGGGGAGACCTAGGTTGGTAGGTCTTTATCTATTTTTTTAATGATATTAGAAGCAAACAAGCAGACAGATTTTCTGATGGTAAGACATTCACGCCACCAAGAGACACCAAAGGTGGTAATGGTGCGTTGCCAACCTGAGGCCGAGATGTTAGACCTCAAGCAAAAGTAAGTTTACCTACTACATTGCCATCCGAACCGAAACACTTCGATGGCAAGCACTGTCGTTATGGCGGCAAGAATAGACGAGGCGGTGGTACCAATTTTGGCGAGTTGCTGCGAAACTCTACCACTTAGAAGGATTTCACGGTGTTAGTAACGGTAAGCTTATGCTCGCCTTTTACGAGCTGCCTTGCACGAAGGCAGATGGTCTATTCTGCAACGGAGCCCGGACCAACATGGGAAAAAAACAACGGACTTGTAAATCTATAACATACAGTTTTACTTGTGTTCTTTGAACCTCTCATTCCAAATACAAATTTGCAAGAATGTCATAGAAAATAGCAGACACATTTCGTACATATGACGAAATAAGAAAATGTTATTCCGGAGTGAAATTGTCGCGGCGTAATCTCCCGGATTGGGGCGCGCTCGACAATACATTCTCCAAATTGTCTCCATGAAGATGCAATAATTTAAAAAGGTTAAACGGAAGAGAACTTGTAATGCTCTTGTACACTCACTACTACCTGAATAAAAACAGATATTCGCTGCTCCATACACACGGGGTTTCTTTAGAGGTTCTATTTTTACGATCCTCGTTATTCTGCTAGCATTTATTTCATGCTATTTCAGAAAGTGTTTGATGAAATAACTAACGGATAAAAGTAGTTAGAAACGGTTCGTGTATTAATACTACATCGCCAATTCTTTCTTTGAACTTCGCTTAAAGCCCGGTAAAGTTGTAAAAACCGCGAGGTTAGCAACACATTGTCCTTTCAAAAAAGAAACTACAGTACTACTATTTAAATTACGTGCTTCGGCTTTACACCGTTCTTTTCTCTTTACACTTTTCTTATCTCTTCTAGTGTTCTTTTTACACTTTATATTTTTATTTTTAAATTGGCTGACCTAATCTAAATTTAAGCGAAATGATTATTTATGTGTTATAACAACTCTATATAGATGTCTTTAAATACAATCACATTTCCGAAACTTGACGAATATAGCCGAAGCGCATAATTTAAATAGTACTACTGTACGTGTCTAGATAAATATATGTAAATACTTAAAAGTTTTTTTTATATTTTGCTAACGAAAATATAATTACTTACTGTTTTTTGTATTTTGAAAATCAGTCTCACCTTGTATAAATTAAATGTACATACAAAAATAGATGTAAAATAAGCCTTTTTTTACTAGTAAGCAGTGTAACTGTTGTGGCAAATAATCCTCCACACGACACAGAATGTAACAAGCCTAACTGACGTTCCCACCACCCACCTCCGCGACCAGAACACAAATAGACACCGAACACAGGAAACAAAACCATTTGTCACGTCCTTCGCCAACTTTGTCGAAGCACTCACCACAGAGACACCAAATCGCACTCGACGTACGTTTCGCCTCTACACTGAGGCATCCTCAGGAATTCGACCGTACCGTACAAACGACGACACACGAGAGTTTAAATGTTATAATGGATTTCCGCAAAGTAATGCCTGATTCAATAAAATACAAAAATACATACATACTTATCTTCGCGCCAAGTCCTTCACGGAAAAGCCAGAGAGTATCAAGTGCCTAATGTTCACAATGCCACAGTCGCTTCATATCTGCTTGGTAAATTTAAATTTGACTAATATTTATCTAATTCTTATAGCTTTTATTTAAGAAGATTTGTTTTTTTATTTTATAAAAAAGGTAAGAAGCAGCGGCTCTTGATGGTAAGAGATTATCTATAGATTTTTATACCATAGACGAGGTCGTATCGATCCGGGTGAGCTACTGCATAACATTCCAATACCTTTTAATGATTGACAGCATTGGTAAATAAATCATTATCCTAATCTAATGACCACCAGCGGACAATGGGTCACCACATCCCAATGCCTAATACCTTATGAATTCATCTCCATACAATTTTCTTCTTATAAAAGACAAATACCTATTCATTCAATCTTACGAGTCTTATAGTTACGAGGGTAGTCCCAAATATTGCTAGACTATGCTTAGATTAAATGTTTCAATCATTTCACGAAAACCTTATCTCCTTCTATCCAATTTAGCTTGACAAGCAATAGGATTTATTACTCCACTGATCAGAATCTATCACAAAAAGCGCTTTAATGATTGTTTTCTGAAAGTAGTCATCCTTTTTCGTATAAAACAAAATTACTGTAAAGAATTTTGTGGTCCAAATGAATGTTTTTACAAGGAACCCGAAGCGAATTTTTTTAAATATCTCGTCTCGACCTTTGGGAAATCAAAAGTAAACCTAAGATAGGTTTACGTTTACAAAATATGAGGGTTGAAGATAATAACTCTTATACAGAATGTAATAAAGGTTGCCCCGTTGTTTCATAACATTGTTCAGGGTTATAATTCTAAAACAAGTTGGTGAAATTTTTTAGCAAAAAATGTTACTCATTTGTTAAAGTTGCTTCTACATTTTTGTGTAAGCAATTTTAAATTAGAAACGCAGGAAATGTTATTAAGATTCTTGAACTGTTTAAGTTTCTGCTGTCATCTATCTACACAAATACTCTGTTTAAAGGCGCATTTGAGAAATCGATCTCTATTTAAAGACCTCTTCCGAAACCTAGCAACCGTACGGTCTATAAAAATATATTCTAGGTGGTAGGTGGCCAGGACGCGGGTCGGGCTCTGGCCATGATTATTAGATTTGTTTTAGAAAGTTGTTATCATAAATTCGCATCCATTTCGTAAGCAAATCCATTGTGTGATATACGTCATCATCATTTAAATCAATATGATAATAAATGTATGATACAAATGTATATTTGCTATATATTTATAATTCGTTCTTCACAGCTTTAGTTTAAAACTCAATAATTGTGATAAATTATCTTTCATCCCAGTTTCAAATTTGTAGCAGAAGGCTTTAATGGAGGCGCCCGGACCTTTTGCAAATTATAAGGTTAAAATATTGACGAATTGCCTTTCGTTGAATAAATAAATGACCATGTAAATTGGCATTATTATAATTTATTACTCTATCATTAAATTTTGCATATGTAATATTGTTTGCTTTTGGTGCATTTTGTAAACCTCATTTGTGAATTTTCAGATTTCGTAGCCGGGTTTCGGATTATTTCTTTTTTTCCTTTTTTAACCACCGAGATAATAAAAGAGATTTTATAAGTTGGATGTCTCCCTCTCTGTGTGTGTGTGAGTGTGTATGTCTCTTTGGTAACATAATTTTTGAACTAAGAAAACTATGTTATGTAGGTATACGAGAAGGTGGCAACAAAGACTATAAATATACTACGTAGATGATTATTCAAACAATAATGGCAAATCATTAAACTTTAAAGTTTAAAATAGTATTATTGTAATTGAAATACAAAATATAATTATTTGACTAAGTGGAAAAGAATAGATGTAAGGAACGACTGAAACCACAAAATATATGAAATATATTGAATCTGTGTTTGGAACCTCTCTAGAGTCGGTTCAATCGTTTTATGACAGTTCGTATGAAGACAACACAATTTTGAAGTAAAGTCTTTGTGCTTTGTTCGTGTAGTAGAGCGTTTTGCTGAACACAAAGCAATAAGTCTTTTTGGATCACCGACATTTCAATTTCACAGTAAACTTTATTAGTGTAAAAATAAATAAAAAACACGAAGCACCACATAATATGGCAATGATTAACCGATATCTTTCTGACTTTTTTAATGAAAAAGCACACTGACTTACTTAAATAATTTACCAATTACCAGAATCAGAAAATCTTTATGCACGTGGATCATACAAGTGGTACTTATCCGCTTCGACATTTTGATATATAACCACCGGATCGGAATCGCGGCCACACACGGAAAAGATCCGGTGAAAGAAACTTAGCGGGCTTGTCTTCTTTTAATACTTATAGTTACATTTTAAACTAGATATAAAATACAAATTAAAATCTAAGTATCCGTTACATGAGTTTGATGAATCTCTGTGTCCATATCGGAAGGTAAACGTCAAATAAGGTCCTTAACGCTATTAAACATTTAATTTAATAAAATGTATTCCTGGACAACCACATCACACCAAAATAGGCTTTTTCTTGAGATGTTATGATACTACATTTAGATACCTTTTTTTATGATATTGGAAGGCAAACAAGCAGACGTATTTCCTGGTGGTAAGAAATTCACGCCACCTAGACACCAAAGGTGGTAATGGTGCGTTGCCAACTTGAGGCCCGGATGTTAAGCCTCGAGCAACAGTAAGTTTACCGGCTACCTTTCCCTCCGAACCGGAATACGTCATGAAGTTATGGCGGCAGGAATAAGTAAGGCGGTGGTACCAATCCGGGCGAGTAGCTGCTAAACTCTACCACCTAGTCATATGTCACGGTACTAGTGACGGTGAGCCTATGCTCGCCTTTTACGAGCTGCCTGGCAAGGAAGGCAGATGGTCTATTCTACAAGGAAGCCCGGACCAACACGGGGGAATACCGAAATATTTTTGTGATAGGTCTCCCTTTACGAGCTGCTTGGCAAAAAGGAAGTTGCTCTACAGACCTGAACCAACACGAGGAAGAGTTAATAAGCCCCCAGACCTATATACTTTTTTTTGTGGAAGGCAAACAAGCAGACGCTGTTTCCTGATAGTAAGAAATTCAAGAGACCCAAAGGTGGAAATGGTGCGCTGCCAACCTTAGGCTGGGATGTTAGACCTTAGCAAAAGTAAGTTTACCGGCTACCTTACCCTCCGAACCGGAACACGTCAACGGCAAGCGCTGACATTATGCCGGCAGGAATAGGTAAGTCGGTGGTACCAATCCAGGCGAGTGGCTGCAAGACTCTACCACCTAGTTGTGATACTACATTGAAATACCGAAATGTTTATGTGATGCTTTTTATAAGTTGCTTAGCAGAAAGACCGTTATACTCAACGGACTTGGACCAACACGGGAAGTTAATAAGCACCCAGACCCATATACAGACAAGTTCAAGAAACTACATACTACATACGGTGGTACATAAACTCTTGACCATTGAGGTCAAACTCTGTTAATTATTTGAAACTAAATCATTAAAAGGACAATATAATAATAATACAATAACTTGACAGAACTGGGTGTTTCTCGCATTGGCCTCCACTGTCTTAGTTATTTAATTAAACAACCAATCATGACTTAAAACTTTGTTAAACCCAGTTTTAATTTGAAATCAGTTTTCCAATATTTAAAGTTCATTTATTAAATTACTAACATAAATCGCCTCTGTGGTCTAGCGGTTCAGTTGTTGGACTTGACTGCATGAGGTCCCGGGTTCGAATCCCGGGTCGGGCAACAAAAAGAAAATAGGGTTTTTCCAATTTTCTTATAAAAAAACGTTGCTCGGGATTGGATGTGTGCCTGGTTGGCCACCTATGACATTGTGGGACTTAGTGCCTTCGGCTAGTCGTGGTTGTGCCTCTGCCTACCGCTACGGGGATATGGGCGTGAAGATACGTTTTTTTTACTAACATAGAGCTTACAAAACAACCTTGAAAAACGTTTTACTGAATTATATAAACGACTTTTAAGGGTCTAACTATGCTCATTACCCAACCAAAGGGTTGTTATCAGCAGTTTGGCCTGAATAGAAGTTTCAACTGGTAGTTAACGTACTTTCAATGACTCTTGTGATGATAACGATGCATAATGGGTTAGGGTATAACATAAACCAAATTAATGATACCTACATGGGCTAGGACCCCACCGTAACGCCTTAAAGCAGTATCTTTAATTAAAACTATATCATATGTACATAACATGTTTTTCAAAAACAGTTATTGCTATTTGCTATATATAGTATATGGGGTACATACCCCAAATAGACGGTTATTATTTTTTTAGTATGTTCGTCCGTCGTCGCAAAAATTACTGAACGATTTTGTAGCAAATGTTGTTTATTAATACCTTTTTGCCCCAATTCAACATTAAGGATAGCTTTTACTTTGGTAAAATCTTTCGTTTCCATTACAAAGCACAAAACGTCAGTTCAACGTGTGCGAAGTCTCAAGCGACAGTTACTCATTAATATAATGCAAATGTTATATTTAAAAAAAACATTTATACATAGATATTTTCGCGCCAAATCACTTTTGAGTAGGGCACTGAGTATCGAGTGCTTAATGTCGAGTTTCTTGCGAACCTGCCTGGCTTCCTACACATTCATTTCCCTCTTCATACATACACGCCGTTTGCGGAGTCTCCACACCTCAGATGAAACGCGAGCGATTTAATCTTGGAATGTCAACCTAGGTCTCCCCAAGTACCTACATCCATGTAAACTGAGTAAATTATACCTACATGCTTGGGCCTTACCATGTAACAATAAAATTTTAATAAATAAATACCCCTTGAACAAGTCACACAAATTGAATCTAACCCCAAAGTAAGAAAGTAATAATATGCTTGTGTTATGGGTGTTAGCTAACGATACTAAACATAGAAATACTTAAATAGATACCAGAATAAATTTAATAAACACCAGACCCGGAAATGCAGACATCTAAATGTTCATCTAACAAAATTTACTAACAAAATAAGATGACATTGCACATATTCATATTAAGATTGCATTAGACGTCGACATTATAGGCAGTAATATAATATCAAATATTGCAACTTGCCTTACAACTTGTTGCTTATATCTCCTTGTTGGCTTATAGGCTCGTTTGAAGAATATAGGCCAATTGCTTTTTTACCAAGCAGCTAGAAACGTTATCGGTTATTTGTGCCCCAAAAAATAGAGATTTTGTTTTTTGGCCTTACCTCATTTATTTTTGTAATTTAACAAAGCGTAGGGAACGATTGTAACTAAAATGTTTAAAAAAAACTCTAGCGGCTTAAAAATTGTATGTATCGAAATATTTTAACTTTAACATTAATATTATTGTTTGATAATCATTTACCATAGACTTTACTAAAACATTAAAAAACGTACATATACTGAAGCTAAAAACTATCTTTGTCATGTCATTTTTAAAACAAAAAGTCCACATCGAAATCCATGATAGTCATGATGCCACAACAGACACACGCACATATGCACGCACGCACGCACACACACACACACGCACACAC
>NJDC01001921.1:27562-59583 GCA_002245475.1 Calephelis virginiensis | reverse complement strand
CATACGTACGCACGCACGCACGCACGCACGCACGCACATACGCACGCACGCACTTACTTTTACGTTAAACGTATAACACCCCCCTTTTTTCGCAAATATTCGCTATAAAGGTATTCTTTAAAAAATATTTGTATGAAAAACATTATTCGCACTGATAATCCAAAATCAAAGCACGTACTTTATTGAACAACATTAATAAATTGTACATTATCTTGCAAAAAGCAGGAGTCTACCGCTCATATGTGACGCCGACGAAATCTTATAAATGAAAGCACAGCGTCCCGCTAAGGGCAATCTTATCTCCTCGCCTTAGAACGACTTTACTGCTGTGACGCAAAGTTATTTACGCGGCAGGCGCCACCCATAATCCCCTATTTATTTTCAGAGATATATCTGAAAATTAGGGATCGCACCAGCCAGGGATTCCAGGGTTAATTTGCGGGATATGTGGCGTAAACTAAAATGAGAATGTCACGATAAAACACCAACAATGGTGATAGGTTACGTGTCAAGTTAATTTACAAGTGAAACTCTAATTTCCGTTTATATGGATATAGTTTGGTTTTATTTGGGTATATTGGACTATTTTATTTTATATTATACCTAAAGCGAACCGCGGAGGCATCAACTCTTGATAGTAGGAACACATTTCGCCTAGACACACAATGGATGGTAATGTTGCTTTATCAACCTAAGACTTGATTGTTAAAATGCTTTCGTGAGTAAGTTTACTAGCTGTCCCACCACGCCTATCACATTGCTCCATACCGTAAGGTTGCGTGGAAGAATAATGAATGAATAAATGAATGTCCCTGGGCAAGTTACACAAATCGAATCTAACCCCAAAGTTAGCAAGTTATATTCTTGTGCTATGGGTGTTAGTCAACGATTCTAATACATAAAAATACTTAAATAAATAACAGAATAAATTTAATGAACACCCAGACCCGGAAATGCAGATATCTAAATGTTTATCACATAAACACCTGCACGCGTCGGGAATCGAACCCGAGCCTTGCGGTTGGTCGGTGAGGTTAGGAGTGTACGCTAGCCACTCGACCAACAAGGCGATCGGAGAGTTTGGCCTGGCCATAAGGCCGCTTTTTTGTATCTTAGACTTTAAGATGGTGATATGGAAAAATTAAGGAGCACCTTCGACTCTGCCTACTTATTCGCGAATACGGTCGTAAAGGCACTAACTTACTTATACTTATTTACAAATTGATGTTGCCGGTGGCTACGTAACCGATAACAATTGTTTAAAAAAGTATCTTCACGCCCATATCCCCGAAGTGGATAGGCTGAGGCACAAACAGGGCACCGACGATTAGCCGAAGACATCGCCTCTGTGGTCTAGCGGTTCAGTTGTTGGGCTTGACTGCATGAGGTCCCGGGTTCGAATCCCGGGTCGGGACACAAAAATAAAAATGGGTTTTTAAAGTTTTCTTTCAAAAAAAACGTTGCTCGGGATTGGATATGTTCCCGGTTGGCGATAGGCTTGCCACCTATCATATTGTGGGACTAAGTGTCTTCGGCTAGTCGTGGGTGCCCTGGCTGTGCCTCTGCTTACTTCTTTGGGGATATGGACGTAAAGATACTTACTTCACTAAGTCCCATGACGTGGTATGTGGCAAAACCATCGCCAACAGGACACATATCCAGTCCCGGGCAACGTCATTTTTATTAGAGAATTGAAAAATACTTACACATTTTCCAGTTTTTTGTTGCCAGATCGCTAGACCACAGAGGCGATCATGTAGTAAAATAAAAAACACACCACAAAAAATATTGTAATGTGAAAAAATGACAAACAAACTCACTTTTGTATTTATATCATTATATTATAATTAATAATCATCCCCGAAGTAAACACAAAAATTACACAAATTGCACTATCCTCAAAGTAAGCAAATTGTATACTCGTGTTATAACTTATGACTACATATTATGTATATGTTAGTCAACGATACTATTCAACAGAAATATTTAAAATAATACCAGGATCAATTTAACATATAATATGAACACATATTACATAAAATTGTGCACTAAACAAAAAGCCAGGATAGCTTCGAAGTAATTAAAATAATTTTAATTCTGGTATTTCTCTCTTAATTTTTACATCTACTTTTATAAAATTCATATCCATCGTGCCAAAGTTTCGCAAACCCTAGTTGAAAGTTTAAATTATACGATCGTAAAAACTGTGCAGTAACGCGGTGATATGACCAACTTTGTTTCTAGTAACTAAGGGAGTTTTAAAACGTTTAGGCACTCGTAACGTAGCTGTAACATTTTTCTGTTCTATTACAGCTGGACCAGCCGTTATTTTAATTTTGAATTTTATATCCCTTTGATTCTGGAATACAGTTTTTGGGGTTTTTCTCTACAGGAATATCTATATATATTTTATTTATTTTTTTTTGTAACAAATGAATTCAATAAATGACGGATCATTTTGTTAGTGGGTATTTTCAGTCAAATTTTAACTTGTTTCAGATGGGGATTGTTTTTTTTTTCTTTAGTTGTGTCATGTCATTCATGCTGTCATATACGTAGCGAAGAACGTACCGGGCCGCTAGTAGATCATACATCAGAACACATAGGATACAATTTATAAAAGAAATATAATTTGGCACGGGGAGGAAGCTATGAGTGGAAGTTATTACATAATTTAGTGAATTTATATGTCATCATTCTTAGATAACACTAATTTACTTACTTGGTTACCCAGAAAGAAGAATTTGCAATCGTATCAATTCTTACGTACTATTATTTCGTTTACATCTCACAATAGCACATCAATCAATAACTCATCCCGGGTTCGTACTTCGTAGAATAATAATTATCGCAATAATTATCTCAATGATCATTGAATAACATTTCACGGGTATCCGAACGGAATTTGTTTTTGAGGATATAAGGATTTAATTGTTTTTGTAGGATCGCTTGTGCTCCGGATTTGCAAGTCAAAAAATATGATATTTAAAAACTTGAACTTTGAATTGAATGAACACAAAAGTGTAAAAATGGTGTATAAAAGATTGACAAAATATATGTGCAATGCGAATGTGTTGTTTGAGGTATATAGAAAGATCTAGATTGATATCCGGAACCGAAGTGTTTGTATAAAAACAGTAGGTAACCTGTTTTGAGGGAGCTATAGTCAGATTTGCAGGAATCGTCACACTTGGCACTTGATACTCTCTGCCTATCTCGCAAACAGATTTGCTGTGAAGATATGATGTGTCTCTGAAAAAAGATTGAATTTGCGAAACAATGATTTTCGCGTCTATATTTATCTAGATTTTCTTCGATTTTCCAAAGAAGTTATCATCTTTCAGATTTCGATCCTGACTTTCTTTTCCCTGCCCTTCTATTATTTTTTCCTTTCAAAATAAACAATCATCAACATCCATCAAATAATAACAAAGTGGTGCCTATCGCAATTATCGACTTTCACTTGTCGGAGAATCCTGGTTTATCTCCTAAGGTCTTCAACAAATTTTACATATCATATCTTAAAGCCTTACCCAAGAAATTGGCAATCCAATAAAGAAAATCCCATTTAAATCGGATCAGTACTTTTGAGATAATCGCGAACATACAAGCAAAAATACGTACATTCATACATGCGTACCTATGTGCATGCAATATCGAATATAAAATCTCATTTTTTAAGTCGGTTATTAAAAAAATAGCATGAATGAGTTTTATAGAAAATCATTACATTATTATACAAATCATTTCATTTTCCTATTTATATTTTTTTATTTATTTTGGTATGTATTTCTATGTATTAAAATCGTTGACTGACAGCCATAACACAAGCACATAAATTGCTTATATTACAATTAAAATCAATTTGTGTAAATTTTCCAGGGATATTTATTAATTAAAAATTCACAGAATTTATTTTTTCGTAGTTACGTGAACTGCAATTGTAATATACAGAGTGTTTATTTGTCACGTCTTTAGATTAATCAATCCCCACGCTTAGAGTAAAAAATATAGGGCACGATCGCTCCAGTCGTTGCCCTAGGACACCCCATTCGTAACGGTCAAAAGCATCACCGAATTTATCCCTCACGTTCATGCACTAAATCAGCGTCACAAAAACGAAAAACTTTATCATTTCATTCGTACCCTCATTGTTTTAAAAAGTGGAAACAATTTCGACTCCTCGCAGTTAACCCCAGTCCGGCGAAAACAAATTTCAGCAACTAGCGTCGTCATTACCGGCTCTTTGTTTTGCATTTGTAAACCTCCTGTCACAATAACAGCGTTGTGACTGGGTAAATTACTTTTCGGAGGAAATTTGCGCGTTCACTGTCGTAACGACCGAGGTCGGTCACTGGCTCGCCGCAAACAAACCGGCCAACTAAAACTTTTCAAAACTTGCGGGCCAAAATACATCGCGTCAGTGTGCACGCTCGCGATAGTTAAATGTTTAAGCGGTAATGCTTGAGTATTCCCAAAATGCTGTACTTTTAGAAATTCCTTTGCGTTTAATGTGGCTTTAGTATCTACAACTAACATTAGGGAATTTTTCGTTTTAGTTAACAGAAACTTCGTTGTGTGAATGAGTTTTCTGAATCCAACAATTGTATTTAATATTTTCTGGAGCCTTTTTCGAAAAATTCATCGCTTGGTGTTTCTTAAAATGTGTTTATTTATACAAGTGGATTAAATATTTGCTATTCCGGGTCTGCTAAGTAGAATAGACCATCGGCCTCTTTACCAGGCAGCACGATAGAGGCGAGCACATGTTAATATTTAGGTCATTACCACTAAGACCACTGGTAGAAGAGTGTTATGTAGCAACTTACCTGGATAAGTATCCACCGCCTTGCCTAACCTAACATCCCGGCCTCAGTGTAACATATAGGATATATATGCCATAGTTATCTTTTACTCTTGTCAGGAGAGTCGTGTGTTTATTCGCTGACCTCTCACATAAAAAAGAAAAGACATACTGCCACAGAAAAATTCTCACTTAAGTTCACTTAATTGCATCAATAATTATCATAATCATCCTAGAAGTTCATTTCTTGAGCTCAACTTTCAATAAATAACGCTTTGAAGTGGAGAGCGGAGCAAAATTTCATAAATTTATGACCCTGTTGCCACAGACTATCATGATTTTAATTATTTCTCAAAAACTGCATATATACATTTCCTATGTCACACATGAAAGATTGAGACAAAGCAGATATGCAATGCGAATGTGGATGGATGTAGGTACCCGGGGAGACCAAGGTTGACATTCCACGATCAGATCACTCGGATATTTGCGAGGGTGGTGTCAAGAGTCTCCGAAACCAGCGTGTTTATATGAAAAGGGTAATGAATGTGAAGGAAGCCAGACAGGTTTGTCAGGATCGTGAGGTCTGGCACTCGATACTCTCTGCCCACTTGCTTAAGGGACTTGGCGTGAAGATATGTATGTATGTATGTCACACTTGATCATTTGACTTTCATCCTTCCCCAAAACTCCTGACACTCCACATCAGTGACAACTGACTAAGCACTAATGACAGAAAGCGGCAGATTGGACAGATTTTTACCAACAACTTTCAGAAGTATACTAGAACTCGGCATTTAGTTCATTCAATTTTATCGTCTTCTTGATGGCCTCTTAGGTCTAGCAGTCTTGGTGTTAAACTTGACTTAATGAGGCCTCGGGTTGGATTCCCATGTCGGGCAACCAAAAATAAAATGTGTATTTTTATAAAAAAAATCTAGTAAAAATAAAAAAAAAAAGTGTTCAGGACTAGATATTTGAACGTTTGGTAATAGGCTTGCCACCTATCATATTGTGAGACTGAGACTTAGTATCTTCGGCTAGTTGTGTGTGCCTTATTTCTGCCTCTGCCTACCTATTCGGGGATATTCGTGTGAGATACCCTGATAAAACTCCAGTATCGTCTGAGAGTTTTACAAGATTCAAGATTTTATGTTCAGCATAATAGTCGAATGCAGCTTAAGTAATCATCTAAAGAGAATGGGTCTAGCAGAGGAACCAGCTAAAGATTTTTTCTTAACACCAAGAAGACGGTAAACTACTCTGTGATAAGCATTTAGCATTCAATCAATCAAGAAGTAAACTGTGATTCAAAAACATAAGACCGTTGGTCTTGCGAAATTCATGAACGGTAAGACAAAAGAAAAAGACGTCCACCTAAGTCACAGTGATCATCGGGAAATTCTGACCCGAACTCTTTAACGTTAATCCTTCCTCCTTAAATTGCTTTGAGTTCCAAAAGCTTAACCATATTCGGATTAATAAATCGTCACAACACATCCACCTATTACAGAAATAAGGACCCATTTTACAGTGTAGGTAGGACCATTCAAATCTAATTATAGTTCAGGAGTAAGCTTATACGAGAATAAATGATGAAAGAAGTGTAATGGTCCCTAGGTCTTTACTCGGTTCCCAGTTATTAAGGTAAACTACCCCCATAATGAAATTGTTACAAACGTACCTAGAGCTAACGGCGTAATAGCTGCCTCTGTGTGAACTCCACAGATGGCCGCTTGGATATGTATGAACAGAACTGCTCCATTTTTTAAATTCGTTTCTAATGTTAGCAAATAACTCAGCTGATTTGATTATGAAAAACTATGATACGATATTTGTTTATATGCTCAGTAATATTGTATTATAGTAATTGTAAAATATTTCAACTTCTAAATTTTGTTAGTTACATAAAAATAGAATGACCAAAATACCTTAAAGTAAAATTCGATGTTAATTATTTTATACCTATTGTCTAATATTCGATCCTAAGTCGACCATCGCCGAGCTGATAATAGGATGAAATATTTTATAGTGAACTAGCTTTTCCTTAAAACTTCGTTCGGCCCATTCAATTTGTATGAGAAAAATTAAAAGATTTTTTTCTGGTTTTCTTGCAGATGATTGGGACAAAAAGTATTCCTATGTCCATCTCAAGGTTCTAAGCTAATAGAAAACTAAAGACAATTTATAAATAGTGTAACTAACATGTCTTTCTTTTATTTTTATAGATTTAGTATCCAAGAAATTATATAAAAAATAGGTTGCCTAAAAATCCTGAATAGAATACTGTTAAGTATTTAAAAAAAATAGTCGATGTTGCAATATTATAAAAAAATATCCTGACTTGAAGTATACGAAATACTTAGTTGCCGGAATAGAAAAAAAATATCAACATATGCACTGTTTCATTGCAAACAATGTGATCTAGACCTGTCTGCAATAAAAGTTATAATTAAAATTAATGAAAATTCATTTTTTAATGTAATTAAATATATTCTGTAAAGATTTTTGAGCAATCCATTTTTAATATATTTTCTAATATACTGAATTCATTACAAAATGTTTTTTTCTATCAGCTCGTTGAATGTCGATGTTGGTTCGGATTCTCTAATTTATAAAAAGAAAAAGTGTGTTCCTAAGGCGGAATAACTTATTTTAAGAAAATTGGTAAACAATTAGACTAATCTGCGCACTTAACAGTAACATATATGTTACTTTATTCAACTGGCAGCACCGAAACCTGGCTGCCGCAGCCAAGCTCCTAGGGATGCGCTTTGGACACATTTTCATATCTTTTGTTGTATTTAGTCAACCGGTTTTGTTTTACAGTATCGTCAGGCCTATGTTATTTTAATATTAATTTTTAATTTTACAAGCTTACCTCGAAATCGAAACTGACACTTAACTATGATTTACCAGATTAACCTTACTGGTGGTCGCCCATTGGTCGAAATTCGACCATAATAAATTTTTATATTATCTTGTTCATAAGAACGCCAACCTTATTTCTCAAGACCAACTTTGTTTTCAAACTTTTTAGTACGCCATCTGTGATCTTTTATCGTTGTCATCAATATTTTTTTTTGTGTTAAAAGCATAGTAGTTTGGGTAATGTTTTATTTATTAATTTAATGTACTTTATAAGCATTATTATTGAAAAATATTAGCGCTCTGGACTTCTCCAACACTTAAACTATAAGTGTGCCAAATTTCATACTCCTCTGTTCGCGCAATTTTCGTAAAAAGGGGTCCAAAGTTTTGGCATCACGTATTAATGCATAGATTATGGATACTTGCTAATATTATCATGTCGGTTGTCCACAGATGGCGTCATTGCGTTTTAGCCGGAACTTCGCAACTCACCTCACTTCCAATGCCTTTATGGTAAGATAAAGTTAGCTCTTTTGTTTAACACCCTATAGGAGTGTTATAAGTTTGACATGTCTGTGACTGTATGTGGCATCACGACTTTTGAACGAATGGGCTGATTTCAATGAGAATTTTATTGTTAAAAAACTGTCATGATTGAGATGGTTTTTAGCTAGATTACCAGTTTGGCGCTACATTTATTTAAAAAAATAAAAGAATTAAGTTTGCTATGTTTTTTATTCACCTAATTCATATGACACTAGTTGCCTTAAATCTGAATGCCTTTAAACTTACTTTCAAATTAAACGGGTTATACCTATCTGTCAGGTGTCATGTGTCAATTTATGTAAACTTCATACAAAATTCGGGTTTTCTTATGTATCTATGGAAGTCTCGCCTCTTATTACGTAGTATTTATATACTTTTTGTAGATTACATGTAGGTAGGTTTTGCCGAGTTATTAAAAAATTTTAGTGTAACTACTAAAATTCGGCTTGGAATTATTTATTTAAGTCCAAGGAAGGTTTAAAAGTTAATAAAAAGGCAAAAACTGTGAGGAAACTAGGAAAAACAAAATTTTTTTTTTTCATGCAAACTAAACGGGTGGAACGAAGTTCGTCTAGTCAGTTAGTATTGAATAAATGAACAAAAGGATAGGTTTAGCTTATTTTGGTTTTACATAACTATATACATAGCAGGTATAAAACAAAATTGTTTTTCGCTATCCGTCCGTAAGTATGCTTACATCATCAAAACTACTAAACGGATTATAATGCAGTTTTTTTAATAGATAGAATGATTGAAAAGTTTAGTTTATATGTATAATAACGTAGACATGTATCCACCCGTGCAAAACCGGGACGTGCTCGGTGCTGTTAGTATATAAAAAAAAATATAGCTTAAATCTGTGTGTTTTGTGTTAAAGATACATATGTCTTTTACATATTATAAAATCAGCAAATAGCAAAATTCAATATTTTTAAGGCATTCAATTGCAGAACACTTCCGAATCAGAAACATTTTGTTGTTAAAAATCGCTACAATTTCTAGTCTTAACTTACAAAGTGGGTATGTAAGTCTACTTAAAATCCAAGCTAAGTTTTATCAAAATCGTTTGAGTAGGAATCGAGATATCGTTTATTCTTTGAAGACGGGCGGGCGAATCCGCGGGTTACTGTTAGTTGTAGATTATCTAGATCTTAAGAAACATCCTAAAGCAGAGCGTTCATATAATGAAATGTGTAATCGCATCGAGGAATTGATAGTTATATACCGTATAAATCTACAATATTCTCAAAACAACCATAATAGGCGGATATAAAACATTACGTAACAATATATCTGAAGCATATCAAATAAATTACGTTAAAAACAGAATGGAAAATAATACAAAGGCGAAGCCATAATTTTACGAGAAATAATCTCAGGCGGTATTCATTACACGCACAGAGTAGAACGCAATTGGAACGCTCATGTTGTGTTCCGGTACTCTCGTTAACGCCGTTCTCGTTAGCTGTATTTTGTTCATAATACGGAAAGGCAAACGGATAATATTACGCATAATTAGATTTGAATGATGTGTTGCTTATCTGAGGTCGCGGTTTAAAGCCTAGTAAGTTACTTTACCTAACTTTACCATCAGGAAAGCCGGTTGCTTGGTTGCGGACCTAAAAAAAATCAATTCATCTTTGTAATCGCCTGTATGGTCTAGCGGACGGACTTGACTTCTTGAGGTCCCGGGTTCGATCCCCGGGTCGGGCAATAAAAAAATTGTTTACAATAACAATTTTCTAATAAAGTTAACGTTGCCCGGGATTGCATATGTACTCGGTAGGCGATAGGCTAGCCACCTATCACATTGTAGGACTTTTAGTGTCTTCGGCTAGTTGTGGGTGTCCTAGTTGTGCCTCTGCCTACCTTTTCAGTAATATGGTCGTGGAGATACTTTTTTTTAATTGTTAGACCCAAGCTCAAACTTAAGTACTATGTAAATAGATGCAAGTTAGATAAGATAAATGTGAATCTATAGATTTACAAATAAATGTTGCTGACTGACTGGAACTGGAATAATGGCTGACCGGTGGAGACTCTTTCCCACAGCTAGTCTGTAACGTACCAATGGTTTACCAATTACCATACAACAACCATAAATCTAGATGAAAATATTGATAACGTTATACATAGTCCCATAACGGATGCAGCCGAACTACGAACATGTCGGCGCGACTTTGCCATTATACATTCCCAACGTAAAACGATAGGAATAAACTTGCAACATTTAATTACAACATACAAATAATTTAATTTAATTATTACTTGGTGTTACTCATTTGATAAAGAATAGCCGATCCGGCTAACTTCGTTTTTGCATACAGTTTGTATGCAGAAAAAGAATTATTAATAATTAAAAAAAAGATTTTAAAAAACCGGTAGACGCAGCAACGAGAATGTTAAACGTACGTTTTATTACTATACTAACTGCCCGTCCGGCTTCGCACGGGTATAAAATATACATATATACCTTCCTCTTCAATCGCTTTATCCATTAAAAAGCAACGCATCAAAATCCGTTTCGCAGTTTTAAAGATTTAGACATAGGGACAGACGAAGCGACTTTCTTTTTCAATACTATGTAGTGAAAAATAAATAAATTTTGTGGTCAAGAGAATTAAACAACTTTTTGTTGCCTACCAATGCCTACTAAATGCAGTTCATTTTGGTGCATTTGCTCTGATAGTCAATGCAAGCAGAATGGTGTTAAAATTCGTGCTTTTTATAAATCCATTTCTGTCATTAAACGTGTGGTAAACGTTTAATGACAGAAATGGATTTATAAAATGTATTAATGATATATTAATGGATTTAAAAAAAAGAAATATTTTAATATTTTGGAAATAAGAAAACTGTCGAAAATTAAATTAATAAATATTCCTGTACAAGTAACACAAATTGAATCTAACCCCAAAGTAAGCAAATTATTTGCTTGTGTTATGGATGTAGTCAATGATACTAATACATAGAAATACTTAAATGGATACCAGAATAAATTTAATAAACACCTAGGCCCGGAAGTGCAGTCATCTAAATGTTCGTCACACAAATGCCTGCCCCCGTCGGGAATTGAACCCGAGCCTCTCGGCTGATTGGTGTAGTTAGGCGTGTACGCTAGCCACTCGACCAACGAGGCGGTCAACCATTAACTCCAAGGATTTTTTTTTCGATCAATACTTTTGGCAATGCATTATTAAAAAAATAAAAGCAATAACAAAATTCGTTTACAATTTTATAAATTTATACAACGTAATGATTTACACAATAATGTTTACGAACCAACTAACCTTTCAACAAGGACATTTTTATTACCACACACGTTTAAACCACGACATGCAAGCCATCGTTTAAGTCCCGGGTAACAAAGAGTATATAAATACTACGTAATAAGAGGCGGGACTTCGTACTACGTAATAAGATACATAGCAAACCCGAATTTTGTATGAAGTTTACTTGAAAAGGTATAACCTGTATAATTTGAAAGTAAGTCTAAAGGCATTCAGATATAAGGCAACAAGTGTCACATGATTTCGGCGAAAAAAACATAGCAAACTTATTTTTTCATTTTTTTATATGAAAATTGCGCCAAACTGCCGGGCAAGATAGATGATCTTACCAAAGAGTATATAAATACAGTTTTGGCGCCATCGAGAGAAAAGATGGTAGAAGTTTTTTCATAATTATTGAATTTCGTATTAATATTGAGTGAAATTAGTCAACTTTGGTGGCATTTTGTACAATTTTGTTCAGTGAAAGTGCACAAATGAAATAATCATAAAGATTAATCATAGAGATATATTTTCTCGTTGTCGCCAAATCTCGTTACATGAGCTTGCGTAAAAAGGCCACCGCTTTACCCAAGAGCCTGACATGACTTACTGACGACTTACGACTGATGACTAATTAAAACTAATTGAAATGGATATAAAATTTGATGCAAAGTTCTACTTGACTAATGGCTAAATACTAACGTGAAGGCCAAAACTTAAAGAAAGAAAGAAAGAAAGAAGAGTATATAAATACTACATAATAAGAGGTGGGACTTCCATAGATATATAGCAAACATGAATTTGTATAAAGTTTACTTGAAAAAGTACAACCCGTATAATTTGAAAGTAAGTCTAAAGTCATTTAGATATAAAGCAACTAGTGTCATATGTTTTGGGCGAATAAAAAACGTAGCAAACTTATTTTTTTAATTTTTTGATTTGAAAGTTGCGCCAAACTGGATCTTACACTTTTGCAGATTTCGCCTTATGTACATCGTCATTCATTTTTTATTCGTATTTTTTTATTAGTTAATATTTTGCCTTATTTTGGGGCCGACTAAGGCGACTTTTAGGCCATGCTGCCATATCTTCCGTATTATTTAAGTCTTTATTTCATTCATTAATCACTATTTACAAAGTCATGTCAGGGTCTTCAGTAAAGCGGTGGCCTCGTTACTCAGGCTCATTTAGTGAGATTTGGCGGAAGCGAGGAAATACACGATACACTAATTTCTTCATAATTATTTCACTTGTGCACTTTAACTGAACAAAATTGAACTCGTAACCACCTAGATTAACCAATTTTACTCATAATTAACACGAAGTTCATTAATTACGAAAAATGGTGCCAAAATTCGTGTCCAATGTCCATAGAGAATTCAAATCATATCTACCCTTACCGGCGCTGCCCCTAGCGGATTTTTTTTAATCTTCCCAGAAAAAAGGCTAGTTAAATTATGTATCGTTGATTACTAATTTGCGGACAAGTTTAAAGTATAAATAAAAATTATATTAGATTAATGAATTTAACCTTTTCAAACTTTGGAATTAATGTCAATTAAAAATCCATATTATTCATAACTTTAAATATTTAATGTGACTAACAAAAACAACAGCGTACATATCCACGAGGCCCGTTCCCAGTGTTGCCATAATTAAAATCCGCAACCGCGCACTGAATTTGTCTATTCACATCGGCAAATCGCGCGGACAATTAACAGTTCCGATTAAACGGACGTTAACGCACGGATGCTTTCAGGTACAAAATCTACATAATGCGCCACTCATTTCACTGGCGTTTGTCGCTGTCAAATGAAGCGCGGAAATGCGCCATTTAGAGCGACCAAGCCCAGCTGACCTCCGTCTTTTAGGGTGTATGAACCTAATCGATATCACCTGTGTTTGGACGGTCAGCTGGCTGTATGCAAACGCAAATATTCGCGGAACGTACTGACTGTAATAACGCGTGAAACCGTAATTATACCCTTTGATTGGTTGGTACTTTTTCGATATGGCTACACTATACGCGTATTTTGCTAAATACGTATAAGCAAAAGCAAGAATTCTGCCATTTTGGAAAGTAGTTTGGTGTTGATTTATGTCTGCGACCTGTTTTTTTTATGTGTTTCCTTCTCATAACTGTATAAAAATAAAAAAAAATACGTTAAATATGAAAATATCCAAGATTTATAATAGACAAAGAAGATGTTATTTTTGAGCTTTATTTAAGTAACATTTTCAATCGCACCTATCTTTTACTTTTCTCTAATATTCAATAATGTTTTGATTTCAGTAAATTATTTGATTGTAAAGTTGTTGTCAATTTTGATAATGATTATTCGTTCAATCTAATGCTAAATGATGAGTTTAGGTTTTAGCAGTTTTTTTGGTTTTTCCAATAATAATATTATTTTTAATTTACTATAGTAAATAAAGTAGTTTTAACCCTAATCACGAAGTAACTTAGGTTACAAAAGATTGTATATCTTGAAATTCCTTCTTGGACGCTATTGGCCTCCACCACTTAGAAAAACCGTATTACGTAAAGTTTCTACGTCATGAAAATCCACTTCAATAAAACCTACCTACTTTAATAAGTCTATTTCGCAAATGGAGTCTTTCCAAGCCTCACACGATTCGTCGTATTTTTTCAGCCCCTACAGCCGGTGTTGCCGCAATTATGTGATTTGCATACCTATCACACTCTGTGGTATTTCACGCAACGCCTATAACCGCCAAGCAATTGTATTTTTATGCTTATTCCTGTATATCGCTATAAAAAGTTATAGCTTTTCCGCAAGAAAAATATCTGGGTTGTAAAATGAGTTTTTACACTCGACCAAGTATCAAACTTAATGCTACATTAATACTATTAGAAACTTAATGTGCAATGAGTTGAAATATTTCTATGTTAATAAAAACAAAATCGTTTAACGGTAGTTGTTATTTTTTTCGTATTCTTTATTTTATTTAATGCTAGTTAGAATTTAGTTTGTCCAATTGTCAACATTAAGCGTCGGTTTGTGTCCTAATATATTATTTTTTTATGATACTGAAAGGGGAAACAAGCAGACGGATTTCCTGATCTTAAGAAATTCACGCCGCCTAGAGATACCAAAGGTTGTAATGATGCGTTGCCAACCTGAGCCGGGATGTTAGGCCTCTAGCAAAAGTAGGTTTACCGGCTACCTTACCCTCCGAACCGGAACACGTAATGACGTTATGGCTACAGGAATAGGTAAGGCGAAGCCAGTGATACCAATCCGGGTGAGTCTCTGCGAAACTCTACCACCTAGTCAGATGTCACTGTGAAAGTGACGGTAAGTCTATTCGCCTTTTACGAGCTGCCTGGCAGAAAGGCAGATGACCTATTCTGCAAAGAAGCCCGGACCAACACGTGGAAAAATGTGAGAAGTCAGCGAACACACGACTGTCCTGATGGGTGGTTGATGGATTTAAGTTTATTTTCTTAAATTAAAACAGACTATATCTTTAGTTTTAAAGCCCTAATGATGCTGTAAACAGTGAAACCGAATGGCTATAGATTAACGAAAAGTATTAAATAAAGTGTATAGTGGATAAGTACAAGTGCTTACTTCAAAAAAGTGTATACAATGGGATTCCACCAAGCGGCGACGATAACAAGTCCACCGACTACTCTGTCCTCCGAACCAGAACCTCACAGAATTATTATAGCGACAGGTACAGTAGTGGCGGTGGATCCCTTCCAATGTATATTGCTGCACAGCACCTTACCACTAGTGGTCTTGTTGATAATGACCTGTTTCGCTTTCCCAAATCGCAGGCCTCGTATGAGCTGTCAGGCTAGAATGTATTTCTATGTATTAGTATCGCTTACAAACACATACATATAATGTTCTTACTTTGTGGTAACCAGTTCATGTGATATATCTTGTTACGAATTAGGCAGAAAGTATCGAGTGCCAGACCTCACGATCCTAACAAACCTGTCTAGCTTCCTTCACATACATTACCCTTTTCATACAAACACGCCGGTTTCGGAGACTCTTGACACCACCCTCGGATAATATCCGAGTGATCTGATCGTGGAATCCGGGTACCTACATCCATCCACATTCGCATTGTATATCTGCTTTGTTAATCTATATATTTTTTAAACCTTTTATCATTCAATACAAATGAAACTATAACCAAAATTTGTTTCACTTTTTTTTGTTAATCAATTAGCAACGTTTTGTCCGTTCAAAACTAACACATGCTACCGGAATGTAAATGCAAGTACTGAAATCCGCGGAATATTGGATTTTAGAGAAAACAACGACCTATGCAAAACGAATATTCCCCCAATAGCTTCTGTATTGAGTTTCTAGTTTTAATGATCGGAAAGTTATTTTGGTAGTTTTTTTTTTAATTTTATAATAAAACTAGCTGCTCCGGTGAAGTTCATGCCACCCGTTCAGTTTGTATTGGAATTTCTTTTTTTCCTAGTTTCCTCACAGTTGACCATAAAACGTCTCCTGGTTGTAAGCTACCTTCTATCATTTTTCAGCCAATTCGATTCAGCCGTTTTTGAGTTATAGAGTATGACACGATTGTCTTTTATATACCTACATAGACTAGCTGCTCCGGCGAACTTCGTTTAACCCGTTTGTAAGGAAAACATTAAAATTATGTCTTTCCCAATTTCTTCAAAGTCGAACGGGATAGAAAGTATCCTATATCCGTCTCCTAGTTCTAAGCCACGTCCCTATCAATTTTTTAGTCAAATCGGTGCAGCCGTTCTTGAGTTATAAAAAGTGTAACTACCTAACCTACCTACTTACCTAACACGACTTTCTTATACATATTTCGATAAGCACATAAAAATGAAAGTTGTGCTCATTTTACTATAAAAAATTAGGTATAATTTTTACAGTCTCTAGGTGATGCAGTTTCACAGCGCCTCGCACGGATTGGTACCACCGCGTTGCCTATTCCTGCCCCCATAACGTCAGTGCTTGCCGTTGACGTGTTCCGGTTCGGAGGATAAGGTAGCCGGTCAACTTGCTTTTGTTCGAGATCCAACATTCCGGCCTCAGGTTGGTAACGCACCGTTGCCACCTTTGGGGTCTCTAAGCGGCGTAAATTTCTTACCATCACGAAATCCGTCTGCTTGTTTGCCTTCCAATACCATAAAACAAAAAAATAGCGTCGTTGCCATCGGCCTAAATATGACATCAATATACCAATTCCAACGAATCAATGTCTGGCTATCTTAAAGTCGAATTGGATTACTCTCGCGCCAACTAATTTTGTCCGAGGAGGAAACATAATAACAGTGCTAGTCTAGGGCAAAGCAGAGCCTCTGGCGTCTCGGCGAAGCGCATTTAAATAAATTAAAACTGCGCAAAATTCCCATTTCAATATCATTCCATTTACTTTTTGCCTCGGCGAACCTCGCTTGCCTTACATTGATTTTGCTTTATTTTACAAAAGAGAAGCTATCAATTTTCTTAATAAATAGCACCCTTTTGTATAAAAACGAATGAATTGAATGTTCCAAGGTAATGGAAACGACAGGATTCAATATAGAAGAATTAATATTGAGAACCTTAGTTAATTGAAATCATCAAAATAATCGTATTTGCTATTAGTTGGAAACTAACTATTAATTTGTCTCAATTTCAGGTGTTGCTGATAGTGCTAGACCTCCTGGTGTGGAGCAAAGGCATTTCAGGCCTTGCAAACTGTCCTACTGGCTGCAGCTGCAACGATGACACACTCGTCGTAGTTTGTGAAGAAAGCCGACTTGACGTCCTACCAATCGCCCTAAACCCTTCCATACAACGACTCATCATCCGAAACAACCAAATTAAAACGATAGACAGTTCCATGCAGTTTTATGCAGAATTACAGCACTTAGACTTGTCCCATAATCGCCTTGTAAATATACCGACCAAAAGTTTTGCGTATCAACGTAAATTACAAGAATTACATCTAAACCACAATAAAATATCGTCCGTAACAAATACCACGTTCCAAGGACTAAATTCATTAACTGTACTCAATTTAAAGCGAAACTTCCTTGAGGAACTTACGAATGGAGTATTCTCAACTTTGCCGAGATTAGAGGAGTTAAACTTGGGCCAAAATAGGATATCAAAATTGGAACAGAAAGCATTCGCCGGACTTTCTGCGTTACGAATTTTGTATCTCGACGATAACCAATTGAGTTCTGTCCCAACAGCTTCCTTTAGTCTTTTAGGAAGTCTCGCTGAACTACACATTGGATTAAATGCATTTTCACATTTACCAGACGATGCTTTTGCTGGATTAAATAGATTAGCAGTGTTGGACTTAAATGGAGCTGGTCTCTCCAATATCAGTGAAAATGCTTTCAGAGGTCTTCCAGGGTTAAGGAGTCTCAATCTCTTTGGAAATCGTTTAACCACAGTCCCTACGATGCAATTATCAGGCCTTACAAGACTAGAGGAGTTATACATAGGACAAAATGATTTCATTTCTCTTGAAAGCCATTCATTCAAAGGGCTCAAGAACCTTAAATTATTAGATGTGACTGGCGCCACTCAACTCGAGCGTGTCGAAAAGGGTGCTTTAGAAGATAATATTAACCTAGAGACAGTATTTTTAAATAATAATAAGAAGCTGGCCATTATAGAAGATTGTACATTTTTAGGCTTACCTAAGCTAAGACATGTGTCATTAAGAGATAATGCGATTATTAAACTTAGTGAAACCATTTTTATAGGCAAGGAATTAAAGCAGTTAGACTTGACGGATAATCCTATATTCTGTGACTGTCAGATATTATGGCTACAGCAGCTTCTGTATGACAAAAGCAACTTTACCCAAGTGCAATGCACAAATCCTGAACACTTAAAAGACAAATATTTGAGAACACTAAATGCAGACGACTTAGGTTGCGTACTGCATGATACACGACAACAAACCATCATTTGCGTAGTTGTTGTAGCTTGTGTGGCTACTATAGCCACACTTGTTTTAATTCTTTATAGATATAGAAAGAACATGCAAGAAAAATTAAAAGACTATAAGTGGAATAAAGGTCGTAAAAATCTTGAATACCATAAGCCTATTTCAACTGAAGAAGACTGTATAGTGCGAGGTATCCATCCTTCACAGTACCCTGGCCCACCACCCCACACTCCCGGCCTCAGGCCGATTCCAGTGACGGAACTGTAGCTAGAGCTTTACGCCTCCCCGAGCGTTTTCTTCATGTCAGGCGGCCAGGGGTCTGCGCGCCGGCCGCAACGCTCAGGAGGCGGCGGCACTATGCCCGCCAATGGTTTCACCTATATCGGAGGCGACGGCCGACACCCACACCAACCCTTAACCCTCAACAACGGCGCACCCGCCCACCACCTTAACAACGGCTCCCTACGTTCTTTACCTGATAAAAAGAATAACCGCAACGGGGTCGTTTGTCACCCTGAGAATTTTCAACGAAACTTAGACACGCGTTACTCCAGAAAGCAGGAGAACGGTTACATGCGCAATTCAGAAACAGTAATAGGTTTTCCGCGGGATAGAGACAGGGAGAGGGAATACGAGTGCGATGTTCCTGACTACAGTGAGCCAGAGTACTCCATCATCCAAGAGAACGAGTACGGCCGAGCGGGGGACTACCCTCGCTCCTGTAGCCACTCCAACACTTTCAACTGTTGAGTGAAAGTTGTGAACTTCTTTCAACCGTTTGTGATCTTGTAATTCTAGCAATAAAACTTCATTCCATATTTTTCCTATGGACGATCGTTTGTGATGGACGTAGTGCTCTAGGACATTAGTGTAACGGACCCGGTGTACGATTGAGCAGTGAGGACTATCCTATATCATATTTAATTTAAGAGAGTACCTTATTTGTAAATTATAAATTTAAGTAGTTATGGATCTATTTTTCAATGATATAGGGGAGTGCGACGATTGAAAGTATAACTTTCACGTGTTTGGTAGATTCGTATTATTGTAGATGAGTTTTTACTAAAACTAAACTGTAACCGGTAGGTGAAACCAAGATCTAACTAACTAGGAACTAATAATATTACTACAAACTTTCGAGAAATACTACTATAGTAGCGTAAAATAGTGAGCACATTCTTTTTAGTTCTTGCATAAAATCATGATATGTAAAATAAAAAAATAATAATAAATAACGATCCAAATGTAAAAGGATGTAGCATCGCATTTTCACAAGAGCTTATACTAAAATGGAGGTGATTTGTATGTTTTTCTGTTTAGTTTTAAACTGACCTAACTGTTTCGTTTTAATGAAACGGACTGATTTCTTAATAAGCAAATGCGTCATTGTATTTTAAATTATTTCACTACATGCAGGCATGTTTGATTGGCTTTTACCCGTGGCTTTGTCCACGAAATAAAAATTTCGCTCTCAAGCCAGAACCCGACGAGATATAGAAATAAAAAGCAGTAATAGTCTGTGTGTGTCATATTATCCATGGTCTAGTCGATCTCTTTCCCATTTTTAAATTGATTTAGGACATAAAACGGTTCAGGTGTTGGACTTGACTGCATGAGGTCCCGGGTTGGGCAACAAGAAGAAAATTTAGGTTTTCCAATTTTCTAATTTAAAAAAATGTTGCTCGGGGTGGGATATGTGCCTGGTTGGCGATAGGTTAGCTACCTATCACATTGTGGGACTGTGTCTTCGGCTAGTCGTGGGTGCCCTGGTTGTGCAGAGGCACGCCCATATCCCCGAAAGGGTAGGCAGAGGCCTACCCTTTCGGGGATATGGGCGTGAAGATACTTACTTACTTATAAATACAAGCATAAACACTTTCGTATTTGTAATATTAGTAGAGATTTCGAATTCATGCAGAATTCAAAACAGCAATCCAATCACAATTCTACAAGACTTTTACAAGACTACAATAATACGAATCGACTTTTTTTCATACAATGTACAGGCTAGTCGAGTTAAGAATAGAAGAGGGGGCTGTGAGTCAACTCCCCGACATTTGTAAGCGATGTGATTCGTATTTCTCCAATGGCGGAGTTTGTATTTGATTTTGTACAAAAATCATTCCATAACTTTTTAAGGTCTTGTTTTATTTATGAATTGTTAAAGTAAGTGTACGAATAAGACACCAATATGAGAAAATATTAGTAATTAACGAATGTAAATATATTTATACTGTATTGAGATATTTATAAAATTTAATATTGATCTTGCTCTTCTAAAATCATGAAATTATTTGGTATTCTCCCTTCATGTATCTTTGCTGACTGAAGTATTATCACACGAATGTTCAAGCTAAATGTTCACTACTTATTGAGTAAGATTGGAGCACCTTTTCTAAAAGCACTTGAACGTCGAATCAATGCTCAAATTCTATTTTTAGGGCTAATTGTAACAGATGTCTTGTTAAGGACTCGCACTTTGCAAGGATGTAAAGGTAGAATTCCGATCTGAGACGATCACGGGCGACTAACGCGACAAACTCTCGACTCTAATCTCTATAAATACATAATAAGATGCTATAATCTTCATCATTATTCTTTAAAGATATTTTTCAAAAAATCGAAGAAAAAATAAGACACATAAAATAGTTTCTTTAAACAACTTAAATTTATTTCCATTTGAAAAATAAATCGATGAATATTATGAATGAGATAAGCAATATTGCGATATTATTCACAAAAAAAAGCACAAGTCGGTCGCTGCTGTAGGTCTCTGTCACACAAACATAAGAGTAAATATTAGTGAAAATATTATAATACTGCAGCAAACTGCCATCTATTTAGATATCTCTGGATAATAAAACTAGTTGACTGTTCTGCTGAAAATTCATAGATTATACCAAAAATAAACTTTTTATCAAAGTGACGCTTACCGCTCGTTCACGCACGCGATCTCCACAATGCAATATTTATATATATTTACTGTACCTAGCGAAATATAAACTAAGGTACACTAAGAACCATTTCATGCCATAATGCCAAGCCACCAGGCGGTTATCGTTTATTACTACCTACATTACACAGCATAATGACCGAGCGGCAAGCGTACAAGTATGAAAAGCTACTAAGTAGGTACGTATAGAATCCAAGGCTTCTGATACAGTCAGCACCTGTGTGCTTGTGTTCATTTGTAACTCAAAAACGTTGAGACATAAGCTAATGTAAAGTTTAGAACAAGTGTATTTTAATATACAAATCTACAATTTAAGAATATCTCAGAAATATTGAAGTTTTGGTCAGTAACTGACTAGTGTAAGTTATTCATGTAACAATTCAGAAAAGAACAATGCCCATCGTTCATACATTGAAAAACCTGTCAGATGATTTTTTATTTATGTGTTATATATGGAGTACTACTGTTGTTTTCAACGTAATATTGTTTACTTTAAATGAATATTAATTCAATTTTTCTTATTAAAGTCGGAAAGAAAACCTATTGAGATTATTGTTTTTAATGTTACATGAAATGATGTTTCCAATCCAATCGAAAAGCAATAATCAGTATCCGTCTGACACAAGCCAAAAGTAATCGTAAGAGGGTATCGGAGTCCGTGAGAAATGCAAAAATTATAAAAAAATCAAAAATCTGGGGTCGCTCAATGTTGATCTCCGTTATGGACAGTTACTTTACTCTTTGGTATAGAGGGACACCTGTGTCTGTCAAAAGTGTCAAACTAATCTCGCATGACATGACGTGACAGCACTGTCAAATCTATTAATCATTTTCACACCGAATATTTTTCTCTGTTATGATTTTTAATTATAATTCTTTTGGCATACAACTAAAAAAGTATTTGTAGTTCAATTATTCGTATTTTTACTTCAAAATTACGGTTAAGCTTCTTTAATATATTACTAATCATTAATCACTATTAAAAAAAACAGTACGTTGTAGCAGTAATGGGTAGGTAACAATAATCGTGGAACAGAACATTTCAAATAGACCACAGATAATTACAGTTGTTGTCTATAGTGTCTATTCTATATGACATTTTAAATATTTTTTCGAGACTTAAATACAATAATAAGTAAATTAAATACACCCATTTTTAAACTTAGTAAAAAAATGTAATAAGTGATTTTGTAATAACAAAAAATCAGCAATATTTTGAGATACCCCACATCATTATTCACGATAACTATTTCTCAGTTCAATTATGGGCATTGTTCTTGGCAATTAGTAAATATTTGTGGTGTTATGAACATTTCTGCGCATTTAAATTCTGTAACATAGCCACAAATCAAAAATCAATATAAACAAGACTGCAAATGACTTAATCTATAATCGTATTACGTTTTGCAGTGTATCATAAAGAAAAATATACACGGTAGGTTAGTTTTGATAACAATCACGAAGAAACGGCGGCCATTTTCTTTTACGATTGCGCCAAAACTGTGTGCTTTTTAAATAATTTGTTCCTTTCTTGGAACAGGTTTTGGGCCATACCTAGGTACTGCCTCTTTTTTACGTACAATTCATTTCTTTAGTTTCATACATAACAGTATTAAATCTTCATAGTAAATCTAGTTATAAATACCCTGCGTATTACTCAAACTAATCTAATGAGATTTGTCGGCCACGAAGAAATACACGATAAGTACACTAATATCTTCATAAATATTATACTTGTAGGCTTTAACGCAAAGAGTATATAATCACTACGTTGCTTTAACGGGACGAAATTGTACAAAACACAAAACTCGATCATTATGAAAGAAGCTACATCTAGATTGTATGACATTTTAAGTATATTTAAATTTGAATATGTACCTAGTTTTCATAGTCTGTATTATATTGTACTTTTTGTTAGATAGACTAAAAACATAGACATTTCACTCCAAAAATATTTTCGGCGTGTCAAAATAAAACTTACGCTAGTCACGCTACTGCTTATCTGTTAATTATGAAGTTTAGTGTCCACTGAGCGTTAACCTAGTTAATATAAAACTCATTGGATATTTGAATAAGCAATAACGTAAAGAGATTTGTAATTTAAGAGTTTGGGTTTGAACACACTTCAACGACATTGTGAACACAAAATTTAAGTCAATCTTAGGTAGGTAAGGCATATTTTCTCAGTTTTGTAGGGTAGCTATTTGAAAAGCAATCATTTTGATGGACATACCTTATGTCAGGCACACAAAATTTAAATAACCAGTATTAGCTAGATTAGCTCCAATTTAACAAGAAAAAACTTTCTCGCTGCGAAAGAATAAATACTTTCTCAAACAGCAGAAAATTACGCTGCAAGTTTAAACCTAACTTGCTTAATATCGCGCAATTAACATTATTATTTATGCTCTTGCTGCTTCTCTTGTAGTATGACGCTATTACTAGGTAGTAGTAGTATTAGTAGGTACTTTACTACCAAACGATTTTTGTAGTAATATACTGCGATAGAAAAGGCAGTGTGGATATATCACCGTAAGATTATAAACACATTTTATGGTATGATACTATTTTAGTTTACAATCTGGCGGGTATCTTGTAAACTGACAGCGTACCAAATCATTTATAATTTAACATTAGTGCCTATTATTTTCAAAAGTTTATAATTTACTAATGACCCGGTACGTGCTTCGCTACGTATATGACCGCATGAATGACATAAAGAAAAACCAACTGAAAAAAGTTTCAATATGACAGCACAATCCCCATCTGAAAGAAGTTTCAATTTGACAGTAAAATGCCCAAAAAGAAAAGGATCCGCCATTGATTGAATTCAATTGTTATGATAAATGTGATAAATGACGAACCGCTCAATCGATTTTATGCGAACTGCACATAAACCATCTACTAAATAGTCCGAACAACGTCTAAACATTTGGTTTGGATAGGTGAGCCCGTTCTTAAGTTATAAAATTACAACGAAAAGTGGCATTGATTTATATATATACTAGCTGACCCAGCAAACTTCGTATTGCTTGACATTTATGCTTCGACAGTAGCGCAGTCTGCCGGACCCAATGTAAAACATTCCAAAATCAACGACAATTACAAATAAAAAAAATAATTAAAAAAATATTTTCCAGAGGAGCAAATTGTGAATCTAAACCACTCTCGAATCCCCTTGAACTAAACACAAAAAAAAAATATCAAAATCGCTCCAGTCGTCTAGGGGGACTTCAGTGACAAACACACGAACACAAGAATTATATATATTACTAGCAGTTACCCGCGGCTTCGCCCGCGATTAATTGAGATGTAAGCTATCCTATCTCTCAAGTTGGATCGAACTGCACATGGTGTGCGAATTTTATTATAATCGGTTAAGTGGTTTAGGAGTCCATTGAGGACAAACATTGTAACACGAGATTTTATATATATTAGATAAGATCGATCAATGGCAAACCATGAAGTTGTAAACTGTCGTCAAAGCGGTCAAACATTGGTCTAACACTATGAGCCATGAGGTACTGCCATCTTAGTCTGTCATTCGTTAGCCGGTGCCTATGTGATAAACACTCGTGGAACACATGTTTTATTAAACACCGCCTAAAATTGGATTCTCAACCAATACCCCGCTGCCACGTCAATCACGTGAAGCATGTGATTGGTTCAAATTTTAATTAACTTTAGTTAAAATGTCACATCGTTGAAGTGCGTTCAATCGGCAAATAGATATTATATAATATTATGCCACATAAAGTTTTTAAATATTTTTTTCTACAATGAATGTTGTACGTAGTTTTATTTATATAGAAAATTACAGCTATCATAAAATCAAGACATAATTTGAGAAAGTGGTTTAGTTTGTTATCTACCAAGTGTGTAAAAATAAATCAATCCAATGTCATTTCACCTGAAGACTTACCTTTCTATTTCTTTACTTCGCCCTATAGCTCTTTATTTCTTTGTAAATATGGAGAAATTACAAGACTAAGAAATTTTAGGGCATATGTTAGTGCCTAAAAATGTCTAAAACGTATACAAATTGAATACATATGAAAATTGTGATTAGTCAACACACATTATAATAGGTCAAAGGTCATTTCTGTACTTTATTGTAGTTGTAACCAACATACAAACTCGATAAATAAAACGTACCTCAAATTTTGGATTTTATTTCTACCCCAGTTTTTTTATGATATTGGGAGGCAAACAAAAAGACGGATTTCCTGGTGGTAAAAAATTCCCGCCGCCTAGAGTCACCAATGGTGGTAATGGTGCGTTGCCAACCTGAGGCCGGGATGGTAGTCCTGGAGCAAAAGTAAGTTTACCGGCTACCTTACCCTCCGAACCGGAACACGTCATGACGCTATGGCGGCAGAATTAGGTAAGGCGGTGGTACCAATCCGGGTAAGTAAAAGAGTTAAATTTAAAAACATCGATGGTGGGTGCTAAATTTAATTATAACCTAGTTTTTAATCGGCTAGTTACTAGTACACATTATAATTTAATACTACTGGAGATTACACTCCAAACAAAGATCTCATTTTGACTTTGTTAATTGACATCACAAAACTCTGAAAAAGAGGTCGATACATTAGAGAGACCCATCAATATTTGGAAATGACATCAGCGAGGCTATTCATTATCTTTTTAGTTGTGATAACCGGGTAATGTATACATCAAGTAGCTGTCAAATGACGTGTTTTGTTTTTGCTATCTCTATTGTATTTCTGTTGGTCACAGGAGATAGAAAAATAAGTCATTTGACAGCTCTGATGTTACACTTTACCCAATGATGATCACTAAAAAGATACGAAATCAGCCACCGAGAACTGGTTTACTGGAACTGGAGGTCACACTCCTAACTGGAGTTAGGAGTGTGACCTCCAGTAGTAAAATAGCCTTATGGTTGTACATCTGTCATCCTTTGCACTTGTAGAAACTGAATTTGTAGTTATCGATGTTAGAATGCACTAATGTTTTGAATGGTTTAAGACAGCGAACCAACACACTACCTACTCTCCGTATGGAAAGAGATGACCGTATATACAGGGTTACATCTGAAGCACCAGCCAAATTTTAAGAAACGGTTTAAAATCGATAACATTTTCGATCTATGAAAAACTAAAAATTATAAAAAATCCATTTTTTTTTCAATTTTTATTCGACGCAAAATACAAGATGCATGAAACGTAAGCAATCATTATTTTGCATTCGCTAGGTGACGTATGACTCGTACTAGGTACGACATAGCGTGACAACAAGCGAAGCATTTTAAACAAAGTTTATAAAAGTAAATACTAAAATTTGGCACAAAATATTTAAAATGTATTTTTATTTTTACCATTTAAGCTCAACCTCCTTATATTAAAATTTGGCCGGTCCGTTCAAAGTTACCCTGTATTAAAAAAAATGAATATATACCATAGTTGTTATAGGTGCGTTGCTTTCCTCTGACCAGAACGTTAGGCTTGATATGCAAGCTGATTCCACCACCACCAGTTTATCCACCCTAACCATCATAACGGTACATGCCAGTTCCAAACTTTGGTATTATGGAGGCAGGAATAGATAATCGATCCCTATCGGGGCAAATTGCTGCGAAGCACTCTCTACCCGTGCGAAGACCCATCGTCGTGGACACGATATGGGCATTCCCACAATCTCGCCAAACTGGTGACCTCATACCGTCATGGTCTATTGAGATCTATGAGATTGAGTCTATCTGCTTTAGAGACTCTTTATGTTGATATTTTCTCACAAATGTCTCCCGTGTAAAAATGGATTGTATGATGTATCGATTTTGAGCGACTTCAAACCCACCTATCCGATTTTTCGAAGACTGTTTTAAGAGCTAGATCCGCACTAGGCTTCACTATGTAAATTCTTGATAGCGATGACTTATTTAAACTTTATTTTTAACCGTCCAGGTCCAGTTCTCTGAGGAGAATAGATCAACTGCTTCTCTGTCTAGCAGCTCGTAAGAGGCGAGCCTAGGTTAAATGCCTGGACATTAGCAACATTAGGTCGTGTTGCACGACCACTGTGCTCAATGCTGTACAGCAAATTGTTCACATAGGGATCCATCGCTTTACCTGTTCCTGACGTTGTAATAACACTGTACGATTTGGTCAGGAGGGTAAGGTAGGCGATAGACCTGTACAAAAGGGCATGTAGGCCATGGCTCTCTTAACATCAGGAGAGTCGTGTGCTTGTATTGTGTGTGTACTGTCTTCAAATGTAAAAATACTACATTTGTTCGCACTCACAAGTTGCCAAGCATGTATGTATGCATGCATGAATATTCTGAACAAATACAATGGATCAACAGGCAAACACATTAGTTCCGAATGTTTCGCGCCGCACACTGCTGCCGCGTCGACGTTCAGTAGCTCAATAACTACTATGTACCTACCCGTAGATTGTCTTAAAAAATTCAGACCGTCATCCGAAAAAATGGAAATTTGGTGAAATTTAATTGAACGAAACTTTAAAAGCGCAATCAATGTCCAAGAGTATAAGTTTGGCGCAACTTTCATAACAAAAAATTAAAAAATAAGTTTGCTATGTTTTTTATTCGCCCAAATCATATGACACTAGTTGCCTTATATCTGAATCCCTTTAGACTTACTTTCAAATTATACGGGTGATACATTAAATAATACGATAAACCACATTAAACTTGGCTTTAATTTACCTAGAAGAAAACATAGTGACAGACTTGACAAACATTAAAAGTAAAAAAAGAAGTTTATGTATAAGAAAGGAGATTATATATCATTCACCCCCGCCTGTCCATGACGTAGTCATTCAAATAGGTTGGGGTTCTACATATCCTTGTCGGTTTTGATTGAAGTGGCGGAGAGCCGTTATCAGGTTGCGCTGACCCTCTCGAGTTTTCAGCACTTTTTTTGATTGGATACACCTGCATCGTTAACTTCTTCGTCATTAGTCGGTAGAATCTCTATTGGAGGTTCTGAGTCTTCATGATAAGCTGTTTCAGCATCTTCAAACGTCTCTTCAAAATCGTTTGAAGTTGATTGGCTATCGCCCCCTGGTAAAGAAGCTAGCTGTCTGTTTGAGACAGTGTGTTCTCGGCCATCATTCCGTCTAATATGAGAGTAGGATGGGTTGCTGTGGAGAAGTTCTACCTCTTCAACTATAGGGTCAGTTTTGGAGCGCACATTCTTTCTCACGAGGATTGGACCTGGTATGAGCCACGATGGAATGGATTCTCCAACTGGGGTACGTCTGGGAAAGTTGAAGATTCTTTCATGAGGTGTCATATTTATTGAAGTGCATAAAAGTGATCGTATAGAATGAAGTGCAGGGTTTAGTGCGAGTTTCCATTTCTCGACTGGAAGGTTTTTGGACTTGAGGTTAAGTTAAATTGTTCGCCATAGTGTTCCGTTTAGTTTTTCAACTTGTCCGTTGTCTTCTGGATTATATGGTGTTGTACGAGAAGATGCTATACCATGGTTTCTGAAAAATGATTGTAGTTCATTTGACATAAAAGATGAGCCTCTGTCGCTGTGAATATACAAGGGTTGACCGAAAATAAAAAAGATCTCTTTCAGACATTCGATTACTGTTGTAGCTGTCATATCCTTGCAAGGAAACGCAAATGGATAGCGTGAAAACTCATCAATAATAGTAAGTATATATTTATTCTGTGTTGCTGATGGCAGTGGACCCTTAAAGTCGATATTGAGCCTTTCAAAGCATGAAGTAGCCTTAATTAGAATTCCTTTTGCCTTAGCGAAACGCGGTTTTACTTCGGCACAAACTCTGCATGAGGCAGTCATTCGCTTAATATCGTCTAACGAGTAGGGTAGATTTTTGGCCTTTGTATAGTGGTACATGCGAGTGATACCTGGGTGAGATAGGGCATCATGCAGTTCCATGAGTTTGTTCGTGTTCATGTATGCACATACTGATAAAGCATCCGCTGCAACATTTTCAACCCCAGCCCTGTAAATTATATCATAATTGTAGCATGATAATTCAAGGCGCCATCTTTCAAATTTATCGTTCTTAATTTTCGAAGGATGTCCTTGATCAAATATGTGGCTAACTGATTGTTGGTCTGTTATTAAAATAAAATGGCGTGAAATCAATAAGTGTCGCCATTTTCGTAAGCATTCGACAATTGCGCAAGCTTCTTTCTCTACTGATGCATGTTTTCGCTCGCAAGCAGATAAAGTTCTAGAGAAGGATGCTATGGGGCGTCCCTTTTGAGAAAGCGTTCCGGCAATCGCAAAATTGGAGGCATCTGTTTCGACAGTTAGTATTTCTTTGTTATCAATAGCAACTAATGCTGCTTTTTGTATATCCGCTTTCAAAAGCTGAAAGCTTGATTTTGCCTCATCGTTCAGTGGGAAAGTAGCATTACTAATAAGGGGCTGTATTTTGGCCGAAAAGTTTTGGACCCATTTAGCATAGTGAGCGAAAAGCCCAAGCGCCCGTTTAAGTTCAGAAGTATTAGCTGGTAATGGCAACTTCAATAATGGCTCAAGACGATCCTAATCAGGTTCTACAACATTGTTGCAAATAGTGTAGCCCAATAGGCTGACAGAGGTTTTATTAAAGTTGCATTTATCTCTGTTCAGTGTGAGTTTGTATTTCGAAACTGCATGCATGAATTTATCGAGATTGTCGTCGCACTCCTTCTGAGTCTTACCACATACTGTTACATCATCCAAGTAAGTGAAGATTCCATTGAGTTTGTTTCGATCAATAATGTATTCTAAGGTACGTTGAAAAGCGGCTATACCATTTGTAACTCCAAAAGAGATTCTTTTCAACTGGTACAATTTTCCGTCTGCTTCGAAGGCAGTATATATTCTCTCTCTTTCTAGTATAGGAATCTGATGATAAGCAGATTTTAAATCGATTTGACTGAAAATGTTAAACTTTGCAACCTTTGACACGATATGCTCGATGTTAGGTAAGGGATACGCATCTAAGTACGTAAATTTGTTGATAGTTCTGGAATAGTCAATCACTAGTCGTTTACGGTGATTCCCGCCGCCAGTTACAAGTACTTGAGCGCGCCAAGGGAGGGACTGTAGCTTCCATCACGCAAATTTGCAATGGTTGCTTTGATCCGCCGAATTGAAGTTCAAGTCTTGAATGATGTTTCAGTATATCATGTCCGATTATGACGTCTGCACATAAGTTGTTTACCACAAGTAAGGGTTGCTGTTTGTATACATGTTCGCTTATAGCAAGAGTTGCAAAGCAAATGCCATCCACAAAGGATGTGTGGTTTAGTGAAGCGAGAGAAACTGTTTGTTTGTATGGTCTTAATTTTAATATCATCAGTTGGGCGATATTTCTGTCTATAAAGCTCGCTGAGCTGCCCGTATCAATCAGTGCGTCAGCTTGTAATTCATTAACCATTATCGAAATAGTGGCTGTTTTGAGGCTCGTAGGTGAAGCAGCAGAGAAAATCGAGTTTATAGGAAAGAAGGCTGCATTGTTAGTAGTCGTAATTGCTGCACTAGCCGAACGACATACCTTTGAAAAGTGGCCTATTTTACCGCAATTTTGACATTCAGAACGAAATGCTGGGACATTTAAATCTTTTGTGTACTTTGCCTCCACAAAAAAAACATTTCAATGGCGATGGTGGTGTAGCTGCAACTATCTCAGTCCGATTTAAAGATGAGCCTGGTTGAGGGTTAACTTCAGGCATTGATAGAGCGTTCAAAATTTGATCGTTGTTGCTCCCTATTACTAGAGAATCTTTGTGTGCAATCTCCAAAGTTGTGGTTTGTTTGACTGCGTCGGCAAGTGATAAAGATGCATTTTCAAGGAGACGTTCCTTAATTTTTGCCGACGTCAGTCCAGCTATAAATGCCCCTCGAATAGCTTGATTTCTATGTTCTAGAGCAGTGGTTCCCAAACTTATTTCGTCTACTGCCCACTTTGAGAATAAACATTTTTTTAGCGCCCCCCTTTTTTCACCTATTTAAAAACCACCATAACTTCAAATTAGTTTAATTAATTATTGTGACTATATATGTATATAATGTATAGTAACGGAGAATTCTTAACGAAACTTTTACTATAACCCGCAACTTAAAACCTGAGCGCAGTAGGTAACATACAACGGTACGGTACATAGGTCTCAAGTTAACTCTTACGGGTTCCACCTGCCAATGATTATTGAAATGCAATTTTATGGTATTAAACCATAGTATCTTTTATTAAAAATATAACTAAAATAATCAATCCTTATATAAAAACTAATGTGACGGATGAAACTGATGCTGTTTAATAAGTTTGTTAATATCAGGTTCCAATTTACTCAAGAACAGTCGCAAGTCGCCACGTTCGGTAACAAGCAAACGATTTCTCTTTTTAGTAAGCAGTGTTGTCACAGCACTAAATCCACGTTCACACAAATATGACGATGGGAATGCTACCAAGAATCGTTGAACGATTGACCACAATCCGGGGTACAACTGCGGGATCGGTTTTTGTAGCCAAAATTCTTGGTAACCATTTTTGAACTTGATTTTTATTTCCTCGTTTGTTGTCAATTCTATAAGCTCTTCTTCCAGCTGAGGTGACATTGCTGTGTTGACATTTGAAAACGGATCTAACACCCAGTCTGGTATTTCCAAGTTCAAAATGTCCTGGTATCGTTCGG